>BMAO01023860.1:0-17757 GCA_019973975.1 Trichonephila clavata | reverse complement strand
GTGTGTGTGTGTGTGTGCGTGCGTGCGTGTGCGAGTGTGTGTGTAATATATCTAATGTTCTCTTTCAAAAATATTTTTTTAAATGCATTTTTATTTATTTATTTATCTATTTTTTTTTTTTTGCAAAAAATAGCAAAAATAAATAAATGGAATAAACCTAGATGGATATACAAATAAAAACAAGGTATAGTATATCCATATCAATCATGCTGTATAAGTTCAACAAAAAAAATTATGATAAATTGCCATCAATTCACAAAATTTTAGTAACCTAAAATCTATTTATTTGCAAATACCCAAATTAATTCGTTCCACCTCATATTATTGTATATCGGGTAGCTTATGAATATACCTTCATGTTATCTATTGAAAGCTTTAATAAAAAATATTTACATTCAGATTGGTCTGGAATACCTCACAAACTAATACAAATTATGTAGCGATGTATATGATATGAATAGATATTCCCCATGGCTCTTACAAAATATGTTTAACCTATATGGTGGATACTTGTATTTGTCTCTCTATCCTATCTGCAGTAACCTATATCACTTTCGCTCAACAAACACTTAGAGAGTTCATACGTGTATTTATGTTCCTTTCGTTCCCTACTAATATAACTTACACTTCTACCTCAACACCGGCTCAGCGTTGTTGAGTTATAATAATAATAATGCCGCCGTCTATTTACCCTTTTTTTGCAAGCCCAGCTTCTTTAGTTAAGCAGGGTTATCAATCTTAGATGCTATATACCAAATGCGTTTTTCCCTGCATCGTTTTTTCATTGTGTGTTTTTTTCCCCTCTTCCTGGTTTATTTTCCTTTTCCTCTTTCCCTTTTTGATCCGTTTTCGATCTTTTGATCGATCACGAGAATAATGCGATGCTTTGGAAGTGTTTATAGAGGAGAGAAAGTTGCATTCTCAGGATTTTTTAGGTTTTTTTCCCCCATTTCTTTTGAGTCTGTGCCTGCCGCCCCTTTAAAACAGCTGTTAATCATGCTTTTGTTCAGGATGCGGGCTTAAATAAGTAATATTTAACATTGGCTTAGGAATTGTTGATAGTAATGGAGTTACTTTGAAGTGTTTTTTTTTCATTCTTATGTTTGTATTTCAAGATAAATGGTGAAAGATAATGGTTGTGTGTGCTCAGACACCGAAGAAATTTTGACTTTTAAAATATTTTCAATTGTTTCTTCGTTAGAACTCCGTAGAAATAAATAGTTAGCATTTCCTTTTGGATTATTTCTTCAAAAAAGTAGAACGGTATACAAATCATTTTAGATTCGAGTCATATTAATAAAAAACGCGCAAATAAATATGTGCATTCATGCAGCAAAAAATAGACTAAAATTAGTGATATCCATCTCAGTTTAAAAATATATGCCAATTATGCATTATTTCAATGTAATACAATTCATTGTAGAAATAATTCATAAATATATTCTAACAAATTCAATATCTTATTTATATATACGTATAGTCTCTTATTGTATATTATTATACAGTTTCTAAGCTGAAAATAAATAATATCTCTATAATCTATTATATTTTAAGAAGATTTCTTATTTCTTATTATGTGTATTGTTGTGAAATTTCTAGCTCTGCTTCTATGCTGAAATTATATTATATTATATCTAGAAATATATATATATATATATATACATTTATATATATATATAGATAGATAGAGTATAATTTCAGTAGACATATATATATATAATATATATATATATATATATATATATATATTTGAAATTATACATGCTTTGAAAATTGATTAATTAAACCCCAGTATTTCAACTAAGAAACTTCTAAAATATGCTTCTTAGACGTCGCGCGCGCGCGCGCTTCTTAGAGAAACCTCCAGAATAGAAACTCCAGAGGATTTGCTTATTTTTATTCCTTTTCTTTCCCCACCCCAATACATCGCATAAGCAAAAAACGGTGGCATTGGGGAACGAATCACATAACTTTTAGTCGGCAGTTAAGGGATTAATTATAAACTATACAAATTATTAAGATAAGTTTTAATTTTTGTATATATTTTTTATATGACAAAAGCCCATGGGGTCACTGGTAATTAGTAAACATTCTTTTAACTTATTGTTGTTACATTAATTATAAAATACATTGCACAGTGCTGATACATTTATGAGTGTATTATATCAAAGTAAATGTGTGTTTTATGATGTATTATGTCAGAATGTGTTTCATTTGTTTATTTTCGGGAAATTAATATATATATATTTTAAATCTTTTGTATTCGACTTTTTAATATCATCGCGGCGCCTTCATAAAGTTATTACGCATCCTATATTTCGTCTTAAGCGTTTTCGAGTTAAACGTATTTCACAGAAAATATATATTAGTGTCTAAGCGAAAAATTATTAAAGCTCTAGAATTTATATAGAAACATCGCTTCTTCTAACACCAAAACTCTGCCATTCCCTGCTATCTGTACAATCTCCTTTTACAATCTTGGTGTCTCCTAACACCTCACCGCATTAAATCTTCCAGAAAAAGTCTTTCTAAACTAAAGAACTCTCTCATGTCACCCTGGAGAGCGGATGTAAAAGCAAGAGGGACATTCCCAATTTCTCGAGGGCATTTCGCCCATCGTCATTACATTTATATTCCTATTTTTATTTATCTAGTGATCTTCCTCCAGCGGCCTCTGATCGATCTGTCAGGGAAATAATGTGTTTGGGAAAGTTTTTATAAAAGGGAACCACGTCCGTGGGGCTGTTGGCGTCACCAAAATCTCTCTCGCTGGAGATCACCAAGATGCCTTAATAATATCCGGGATGAGAAGGGATGGGAATGGTCTTCTCTTCCTCTTCTTCCTTTTACTCTGAGGGGAATGAGGAGGATGTAGAGAGATATTATCGGTTTTCGTCCAGTGGGATTGAAGAGATTAGAATTTTTGTCGATACATAAATATTCAGGGTTGGTGGTTGGTTTTGAAATATGAAACACACAGTCTTAGCAGTGGACTAAATTCATGTGACGTCATAATCACATGATAATGACTGCTAAGTTTTTCTAGCCAATCAGTTCAAAAACTCATGGCAAGTTATTCACATGATAAAAGCAATTATGTGTCTCCAGCTAATCAGTTGATGCCCTACGATGTTGTTATCTTTTGTTCTTTGCAGAAATTTTCTCTCAAAAAGTGCATATTTTTAACAATAATAATTACACAAAATGCATTTTATTTAAAAGCACATGCTGAAAATAAGCTTTTTTTTAAGAAATATATTTTCACTGTATTTGAAGATCTTTACCCAATTTTAAAATTCGGAATTTTCCAAAAAGAAAAAGAAATACAATTATTGTAACGTCTGTTTGAATTCGAAGAATAACACGTTTTTGTCTATATCATATGACCGTCATGAATTGAGCCCATAGTTTGCAAATAGCACATGGTTATTCAAAGTATAGCAATTATTCATGTAAACAATTATTAGGACACAGAAAAATAGGCTGAGTTTTTGAAAAATAATTGAACAAAAGTTCGTTCACACCTAATGGAAACGATTTTGATAGTTAGTTTTTACCTATGAATCCTTTGTTTTTTTTTGTGGTGATTTGTTTCATTCTGATAATCATGATTCTTGACAATAGCTCTTGCTAGAATTTTCCATGAAAGTAAACTTTCTCTTAGTACTGTCCTGACAATTTTGAATCTTTCCTCCGTTCAGAGTTCTTGGATGCCGTTTCCCTAAGGCTCACTTTGCTAAACTGAAAGCCCGTAAGTCCATTGGAGAAGTCTCAAGTGATTTTACATGTATTTTATTAAAAGAGACACTCGTTATTCCTGTTTCTGATTCTCTCTTTGCTAAATAAGTGGTAATTGACTTAGACATGTGGCTAGAGGTTTTGTCCATATGAAGTTCAACTTTATCAGTGTCCTTTCCAAAAAAGGCTGGAATTTTCTCTTCAAAATTTGGCTCTAAAATATTCTGCTGATAGAAGTGAAACTGTATTAGTACCATAATTCCCGTCAGCTTAGCAATAAAATTTGATCTTTATTACAGTCACTTAAATATACTTATGCATTATTGAGGGTTACCACAAATTTTCATTTCTTAGCACAGCTAGGGCTAAATGTTTTTAATATAACTTTCTATAATTTTTTCCCATCAATATGGTTTTGGGCAAAAGGAGTAATGTTTAGATTTAAACATCTTTTAACTTTAGATCTTTTGGAATGATTTTACTTATAATGGCGGAAGACATTCCTAGTATCGATATAATGAAGCTTTGAGTCGATGGATTTTCCTTTAGGATTAGAGACTTCATAGGCATGTTTCAATTTGTATTTTAAGCTAGACTTCTTTACTTTTCAAATATAATATATTATCAATAACTTTTTTTGGAAATTCAATAATTGAGGTTCTTACACCACTTTATAATTTGTTAACATGTATATTTTTCCTTAGAAAGCACAGTTACGTAACCATCGAATTATCTATCAATTTTAAGACCCATTTTTAAAATAAATATTTTATTTTACTTTTCAATCCAAAAAAAATATCAGCATACAATTTTTTTTGAAGTAGCTAAAGTATTAATTTCAAATGCAAAGAGGAAAATAAATTACAAAATCGTTTAAAAAAAGTGCGAACGACCTTCAGTATAATTATTAATGATGGGAGGGGGGATATTCTTACCGGTATTGTGGTGTAATTTCTGTGCTGGGTAATGTGAAAACGTGTACCTAAGAGTCCTTTAAGGCTGGTATATTTATCTCTTAAAATGAAAAACTGTTATAGAAACCGAAGAAAAATATTGGAATGAGATAGAAATACAAAACAAAACAAAAAAAGGATAATTTATATCATTATGCTTACAATAAAGAAGTGCATATACAAAAGCGAATGAATATGGAACCCAATCTTGATTTATTGACGTTGACCGTCAAAAAATGTGAAGACTTCTAACGGAATTCATACTTTTGCACCATAGCCAAGTAATGAGGAAGGAACCAGACCTGGTGTGACGTTTTCCCTCCACACAGCTGAAAGTCAGCTTCTTTTTTGTGGATAGAATAACCACATTCAATGAACACCTACACCCTTAAAATATTACGTGGTCTTGTCTTTGGACATCGCTCCGGCAACCTTTGAAACCGCGATGAATCTCCTCCCATACTTCGTCCACGAACCGGATGTAACTCAAGGATAAAGAGGCAGATCGCTACCATTCCGATGACCCTAGAGAAAGAAGAAAGAGAAGACGGTTTGAAAACTTCACTGAGAACGGATGCAATCTCCTACCTCGCAAACAATAGAATTTGAGATGTATTGATCAAAAAATATTTTAATAGCTTCAATGTGCATACCTTAACTAATAGCTGTGACGTAAATAAACTAAATATTTAAATTAATAAAGATCACGCTACCTTTATTTATCTCAAATGTCACACTGGTATTCCACTCTCCACATTTCCAAAGCATTCAAAAGTGAGTAATTAAGGCCTTTTCACACGCGCATGTCTCGGAACAACTCGAGTATCTTTAGTATAACCATTTCAAGCAGCTGTGAGAGTGAAGGGTTGCCATAAGCAAAACGATACACTCTGAAGTCAGCCGCGTCTTATCTTGAAATTGAAAAATTACTTGTAGATTTTTCTGCTTCGGAAAATGAACATGCAATATTACTGCTTTTATTCCGCTCGAACTTTTGCTGACGGTCATAAATAGAAGTGGAGTGCCATTCTGTTCAAAAGATTATGAGCTATTAAAATAGTATACGCCATTTCTTATGCGTTTGAAGAAGCCGAGGCTGCCATCTTTATCGACATCTTTTTTATGACGTAGGGATCCAAAGAGGCCCATTAGCTAGAATTTCGAGCAAATCTTCAGCTCACTGGGAAAAAGTTTGTCAAAGCTGTTGCTAAGGCGACTGGGCAAAAATCACTCCAAAAGGTTTCTTGATAGAAAATTGCTCCAAATACGTATACGTGTGATAAAGCCTTAAGACCTTCGACAGATTTAACGTACATCAACTCCTCAGAGACCTCAATGAAAAATTTAGCATTCGAAAGTTAATTAAAAGTATGATATATATATATCTAATATATACATAAAATTCTCGTGTCACAGTGTTTGTAACCAAACTCCTCCGAAACGGTGTGGACGATTCTTATGAAATTTTGTGCGTATATTCAGTAGGTCTGAGAATATAAACGTTAATTATTTTTCTTTCCGATATTGTAATTAGTTAAAAAGATATTAATTAAAAGCCTTAAAACGCATAATTGTCTTAACCCTGCGCGTTTTTTTCCCGCCTAGCGTCGTGAATAAACAGAGGGTGAAATTTTTCAGTATTCTCGACATTATTTAAACAGCCATCCGATTTTTGTTTTTTAAATCAGACAAAAAATAATTACAGAATCGGAAAGATCATTTCTTTCGCCACGATACAGCATAATTTTTTTTTTGCAAAATAATAATATTTTCTTTTTTTTATGATTTTTTATAAAATCGAATTAAGACCGATGCGTTTTTATGAAAATCTTTTTCTAAATCGTTGTGTATGAATTTATTTTCGTGTTATTAAAACGATATTTTGTGTAAAATAAGTTCACGCGTTTTTCTTTTTGAATCAGTCACTTAAAAAATAAAATGCTGAAAACTTTTTTTCTATGATTTTTTAAAAAAATACTCAAAATTTTAACTTAACATTAAATAACTTCGTCATTTATTAAATTCATCGTATGAAACTTTTTTTCCGCTTGTAGAATAATTTTGTCCAACTTCTGTGTGAAGACTGAAAATTTTGCTTAAAAATTATGGATTTAAATTTTTTTTTGTTGTGATTTTCGTAAAATACCGCTTTTGCGAGAAGTAATTTAAACATTTTTTTTGTACATTTTTTTTTATTTAAAAATACTTTATTTTTGCAATTAATGTGTGAAATTTCAAATCTTTAACGTAAAAGTTAAACCCTCAAAAAAAAAACAAAAAAAAAATGAAAACTTAAAAAAAAATTCTCAATTGCGTCTAGGTCAATCACTTTGCGTTAGCTTTCTTTTTGGAAGACAGGTTAAAATAGCTTTGAGTCTTTCACTGATGCAGAAAAAGGGGAATTCCTTCATAACATTGCTATTTGCGGCGGGACGCTCATTCATATAACGCATCACAACCGATAGTTTTTTTTATTCTTAAAGATTGATTTATTGAAGAACAGTGGAATATAAGAAAAATATATCATAAAAAATTTAAGGAAATATTCTGAAATATATTTTTATCACATAGTATTATTTTCTTTTTGAGTTTTATACTGTAAATGTATAAATAAAGGCTTTTTACCTTCTTTTTTTTTTGTAACTTTTTTTTTAATCTAACACACAAAAACAACGCAATAAAGAAATAAACAGTCGTTTCAAAAGGTAACGGTAAGAATGTTTGCATTAATTATACTTGAGAAAAATTTAATCGCGTTTTTACTCCGTTATCATTATTTTAAATAAGTTTATTTACTATACATTTAAATGTATTGCTTTAAATAAATATTCTTTTAAATAAAGTAGTACTGTTTCCTGTGAATCATAAAACGAAATTTTTCAATCGTTATGTATGGATTTCTTATAATTATGATAAGTAAACCATCTAAGCTAAAAAAAGTTCATACTTTTCTCTTTTGAAATCAGTGATTTAATAAATTCATAAATACCAAACATCATTTATTTCGTCACGATTCGAATTTTTTTCCCTTCAAAACAATAATACTTTGCCTATTTTATGATTCCTTCTAAAATGAATAAATATCGATGCATTTAAATGAATATGATTTTTAAAAAATTCATTGATCATCTAGATTTAGTAATTTAAAAAATAAAATGCCAAAAACTATCTTTTTTTAAAGAATTTAAAAAAAAAATTTTTTTTAATAAAATAATGATATTTTGCATATTTTATGATTTTTTTCTAAAATGAATCAATATCGGTGTCAAACATTTAAAAAATCCACAATTTTACTTCAAAATTTAAAATAGTAGTGAAATTTCGTAATTTGAAAATGTTAAACGAGAAAGCCATGACACGCATTTACGGTCCACGCACTCACATCGTACGCGTCACACCCACACAAAAAAATCTGGCATCAGAAAGAAAGAAGGAAATTAAGATAGAGATTAAGTTATACCCTCGGTAAAAGCCCGTGCAACGCCGGACCATGCAGCTAGTATATATATATGATGCTGTGGTTGCCTAGTGGTGGTCAAGGACTTCTAGCTGGCATATCATTTCGAGCCTAATGTAGCTGAAAATTCACCATGCAGAAGAGGCTACTAAATGCTGAATCTGTTGAAGCTCAAACGTCCTTCCGTTGGTGTGGAAATTAGAAGAGAAGGGTGATAGCTCAGGTATCATCGTGGTCACTTGAGAACAATTCAAAATTATGAGATCCATCACCATTAGTTCTCGTGCAGTTTACAGTATGACGGTAATCTACCTCTGTGACTCATCTCTCTCTCTGTATATATATATATATTTAGTTGTTGTTTTTTCCCAATTTTTTTGAGCTCATTATTTTTATTTTATTTATGTCAATACCTTGCGTGAGATAGTGCATTTTAACGTCGAACTATAAAAGCAACGCAAGAGGTATTGATGATGGACCTCGTAAGTTTAAATCATGGTCAAGTGATGAGGCTGACAGCCCCAATGGCTTAATATAGAATTTTAGGGACCCCTGCAAAGTCAGGTTTGGACCTACCAGATGTTCTTGGTGTCAATCAGGATTTAGGACCCTTGGACCCCCCACCACGATACGGGGGTTGCTGGATGAATGTTATGCCACTATCGACATCTGTGCTAGCAACCCCATCTCCGAACTTCCCCACCACGCCCACTTTAGTTATTTTGAATACTCCATGGAATGTGATATACAACATTAATCTAATATTTTTGATTTTTGTATTGTTTCTGGTAAGCATTAATTGAACTCAGCATGTAACAGATTTCGTTTTCAATTCAAATTTGTCTTCCTTCCTTTTCAAAACATTTATCACACATTCATTTAATACCCTTCTCCCTGTTTGTGTGAGCCATGATCTTAATTATATTGTTCCAGTTAAGTTAGGAGGAGAGCCAGTTCGTTCAGGCTTTAACCGATTTAGAATAGAAGTTCGGAAAATTAATTTTGATGCGGTTCAGTCAAGCGAAAAAGTCGCTTCGAAACAGCTGTTTCTTAACTTCATTTTGACTCGAATCGTTTGGAATTTTTGTTTCAGTTCAGTTGGAAAATACATACACGAAAGAGAAACCTATCCCTTCTTTTTTCCCCTTCTTGATTAATTGTTTTTTGAGCTATTTTTTTTTCCTTCGAAAAAGCAGACGATTTATAAAGTATTTTTTCATATTTATTTTTTGTTACGCTTATCGGTTGCAATGACACTAGAAGTATATATAATATATATATATATATATATATATAATATATATATATATATAAGGAAAAGACATAAAAAGTAGAATTTTGTAATACAAAGAAAGTAAGTTAGGTTTATATCGGAAGCGAGAAAGAGAAGCATAAAAATTAATAGCCTCGTTCGATTTTTTTTCAACCATTCGTCTCTAAAAGTACGATAATAAAACAATGAAGAAGAAAGAAAAAAAAAAGAAAAAAAAAGAAGAAATTTATGAAGACCGTTTTTTTGTTTGTTCGGAGCCTTTTTATACCTTCCCTTGAAAGCTTAAGATATTTATATGCTCAAAATAAAAGTTGGGTACCTTGTTTTAATAAAGTATAAAGAAAGTTTGCTTTACGCCAATTAATAAGTTTTTTTATCGGTTTTTTTTTCAATCTATTCATTCTTCTTTCTCTGTTGTTTGCGGTGTTCCGGAATAATGCCGGCGTGAAACAAAATTAAAAGAAAAAAAAGTTGCAAATGATCAAGGAATGTGCTTAAATGTATTTATGCACAAATAACTCGTTTTGAGGCTTTACGCTGTCTAGAAAAACGATTTTAAGAAGAAAAGCTATAAATATTTGATCGATCTTTAAAAGTGATTTAATGAAATACCTTTGACATATATTTTTTTCGTTTCCGAAACGGATTACATTTAATTTATTAAAGAGATGGAAAGTAATATAGTTTAATATTCTTTTTTTTTCTTAACTTGGCTTAGATTTAATGACTTAAAGTGACAACGTTATAAAAACATTTACTCTTTTTCTTGGTTCAGTGTAATTAGCAATTCATAAAAAAAATTGAGAAAAATATAAAAAATTTAATGTAAATGCTTAGCTCGATGTACTTATATAATATTTAGCCTAAATTACGACGATTCTAAATGGTAAATTTGTGTACAATGTAAGCATAAAATTATCTAAATACTTTATCTAAGCGTGTAAATGTTAACTTTTTAAAACTATTTGATTAGTTAAAGTATATGTTAAGTTATTTGATCCTATCGTGTTATGGCTCCCTTCTCTCTTTTAAGCTGAGATTTTTGGAACTTTTTAAAGGAGAAAGTAAAGGGGTAGACCAACATACGAATCTTCAGATGTCGGGAAAAGACAGTGTAGGAACCCCCTTTTTTATTTTCCATCAGCGTCCGTCCATGCACAAACGATTTTGAACTTTTAACTTTTTTTTAATTCAACTTTTATTCTAAAAGAAGAAGAAAAGGAGTTTCAATATTATTGAGAGGAGTTCACTTTTATTTATTAAGATTTTTGAATGTATTTAATGTTCAAGAAGCGAGTTTCTCCTTGATGACGCGGAACAAAGGTCGACGATCAAGGGCGGGATACGCAATACTCCTTCTGCTGATTTTTAAAAAAATGGCGCTTAAAGTATGACTAATTTAGACATGATAACAAATGAATTGAAAATGTGTTGGCTTACGATAGGGTTATCAAAAATAAAAGCAATGTCATAGACGTTTTAATTTACTGAAATTGGATTAGAAAATATTCCATTCGTTTTACTCGTTATTGTACACTTCCCTAAAACGTGATTTAAAATTATGAGATTTGAAGTAATAATTTTTGACATTCTTTCTGTGAGTTTCTCTGAACCAACCAGTAATACCCAAGTTATAGTTCTCTCACTTGTGTTTCCAGTAAAATTATTCTTTCTGAGGAAAGTTTCTTTTTAGTGTTTTATAAAGTCATTTAGTCGGTTCTGTGGTTTAAAGGTAGCATGCTAACCTCTTAAGCTCTAGGCTGGGGGTTCGATCCCGGCTGGATTTGATGGATTTTCTGGATACGAAAATCTAGACACGCATGTTATTAGATTATATGCCATATAAAAGATCCTTTGAGAATCAATTTGACTCTGCTACTCTCGGCAAAATTAAATTATGGCAATATTTAGTAACCGAATAGAGAGAGCTTGCATTAAATTTAGTTATAAGAGCCGCTACTAGATGGTGCCACAAATGAAATGGCTCTCTCACTTGGAGACTTCTCGTGTGTGATAAACGTGCTGTCACGTTTATCGCTGCTTGAGGTTTAGAATAACGACCAACCATAATCAAAGCAATTCTAATTTATTATTCTTTCACTTAATTCTAACAGCTCATGATAAGAAATGTACAATTCTATTAAGTATAGAAATTAAAGCACGGTAGAAAGGATACTTAATATTTAATTATAATTCAATTAACTTACTCTTAGAACGCTTTGGTAACCTACGGTCTAAATTACCCCGTAATTCCTTCTCAGCTATTCTACCTCTAGTCGTTATTAATCTAATCCAACTTATTGACTAAATCATCAATTAACAATCTTTAATTATTCAATCGTCGAGTTAATCAATTAATTAATCGTCGAGTAACTCTCGACTGCTTTCCGCTAACCACTAAAAATTAACTTTTAACTCCTAACCACTTACTCCGCTCACCTAAAACTTAATACCTAAATATCATCTTTCATTTAGATAAATCGTGTCTTCTTCGTCGGGAGAAAGTCTTCAATGGAACTACATTTAAAAGAATAAGATTTACCCAAGAGGATTAGTAAGAGGTTCGCGTATAGACCCGTTACATGTATATGCAAATGCTAAACTGCCCAAATGAAACTCATATGAAAAAAAAATTATTTAATATAGAAGTATTTTTCTAAGTATGTTCAACCGGAAAACCAAAACAATTTCCACTCGGGTATTTGATGCTTACTCCATTCTACTTTTGCTGTATATTCAATTCTATATTCCATATATATTTCATTCCGGTCATTTAATCTTAGTTTGTTTTGGCTGGTTTGGATTAATAGTCCTTTTACTTTAAGTATTTATTTAAATAATACATTTTATTTCCTTCCTTCCTCCTTTTATGAAAATTACTTCCTATATACTCCCCACAAAGCTACGAAATTAGGTTTACCACAACAATAATCAGACATTCATCTTACAATTTATATTCAGAAGACTTTCGACCAACTTTTCCGTTTATTACTAGCAAACATATTAGTCCCCACGAACGGATTCTTACTGTATATAAAAGGAGTTTCAGCTCTTTCGTCCTATAATTTATAGCTTCTTGTGAGGAAAAATAATCCCAGCTCTGTTCTTTTGTGATTTATGATTACCTCCTATGAAATATGATGGACCCTGGCATTTTTCCAGTCCTATTAGCTTGGCATACTTCCAGAAGGAAAAACTGACGTTCTTCTCTGCTTACATATTTTATTCACGTAACCTTCCATGTGGGAGTTGGAACGGAAAAATTGGGTGAAAAGTCAACACTAAAGCCCTTTAAATATAATTTCATTGTGGATGAAATAAAGTGACATACCTGCCTGTTGAATCGTGAAAAAAGTTTATGTTTGTTTCTACAGAGAAAGAACTGATTAATGGCGTTATTGTCACGTTAAACCTTGTTTTTTTAAAAAGAGAATACACTTTAATGTGTTTATTTTAAGGGCTGAGAAATATTTGACTCTGCATATTTATGTTGCTATTTAGTGCACAAAGATTCAATTAGCGACTAAATGCATTTTAAATGTTTGCTTTAGAGGCAAGAATGCAGAGGAAATAAAATTAATTTGTGAAAAGGATGCTAAATGTTTAACGAGCTGCATATTTTTGAGTAGTATGATTTTAGTCAATTAGTTGAAAATGTGTATTGAAGAATAAATAGTTTTGTATTAAGAATTTTTAAATCAGAAATTTTATTTTTGATTCACTAATTATAAAAGAAGTTTTTAAGGCAGCGTTTCTCAAACTGTGGGGCGCTCAAACCTTAGGGGGGGGGGCGTGATAACTCTACAAGGTGGGAGCAAGGATATTGAAAAATCGAAAACAAAAGATTATTTTTAAAAAATTACTGATTTACTGAAAGTAAACAAACAAAATACAATCTTATAATAAAAAAATAAAATACACATTTACTCTGATATAATGCACTCATAAATGTATCAGTACTGTACAATTTATAATTAGTTTAACAATACTAAGTTAAGAAAAAGTTTGATAATGATCATGACCTCATGAATTTGTATTAACACTTATATTGATAATTTGTACAGTTTATAACTGATTCTTCATTACCGATTACAAGTTACGCGATTCGCTCCCCAATGCCACCATTTTCCACGTAGACTTGTGAATGTGATGTTTTTTTTAGGGGAGGGAGCAAATCCTCTGAAATACTGAATTCCTTCGCAAGAACACACTGTTCAAGGTCCTTTTATTGCATTCCAAAGCCTACGGAATAAATTTAGGGATATTATTGCACAGAAAAGATCGGTACTTCGGAAAGACGTATATAGGATCAGAAAATTAATGTTTGGGCTCAGCGAGATGTTTATATAAGTCGGTGACACTTAAGAGATTAAAGTCGTATTGTATCTTTAGAGTCAAAGAATAGTATTATTGAACTCAATACATTGTTTTTATATGGAGGGAGGAATTATAATTAAATATTGGGTCGTGAATATTGAAAGTTTGAGAAGCACTGTTTTAAGGTAACTGGGACGTCTGCGACAAGGAACTTTTTTTACACCAAAAATTAAATTGTTCTCACTTACTTAAATTAAAAGCAACAGAGGTAAACTTTTTTACGTTAACTTATCTGTATAATTATATATATGTTATTGTAAAAAAATTCAACTTTAAATTACAAATAAATCAGTGTGAGGAATACATAATGAATAATTATTTTTTTCTTATTTTCGAAGCATGTTCTTACATTCAGGTGCGCTTTGCATAAAATCTACTGCATATATAGCTATAAAATTTTACAGAGTTTTTGAAAACATAATAATCCATAAAATGGATAGAATGAAATTTTAATAAAACAAATTCATAAAAATTTTAAAATTTAGTGATTCAAATTTCCTTTAAATTTTGTGAAGAAATTGTGCTATATCTAAACTTTGTAAATGTTTGTTTGAAAAAAAATTATTCACTTTGTTGAAAATTTGTGAATCTTATAATATGCAAAATATCAGCTCTATAGGTAAACTATATTTTGAGAAATGTGTGGCCGGAATAACTAAAAAATGTATTCTGAGAAATTTGGATATAGATAGTTTCATCTATGATTTGTAAAATAATATTTTTTAATACAATATAAAGCCTTATCATAATTAATTTGATTATTTTGCATCATTTCTCTGTTTTTAAATTGTAAGCTTAAATTTCTTGATTATTTAGAAGTCTTTTAAATTACTCTTTCCTACTACATCAACACGTGTTTTCAATGATATTCACAACTTCTTCCATTTAAAATACTAAAATTTTATATCTATAAGTTTTGGTATTTTTACTTCACTTTGAGCGTCATCATTAGAGGATATTACAGAATTCCTTACATATATTTTTATTGTTATAAAAATACACAAAGAAAATGTCCTTGATGAATTTAAAAAGTTATTTCGATGTCTAAATTAAATGGAACAATGTTTTAAAAACTATTACAAAAGAATCTCTGTTTTTGTAATGCATATGAACATTTATTTATTTTAAAGTAAAACCAACAGTTATAAACATATAGAGTTACCTACGACCTTCGGATTAGAATTCCAACACGCTATCCATTGCGCTACATGGACACAACGAGAGATTTCCCTTTTTTGTAAGGTGTTGGATTATTCTTTTTGTTTGCTATTATTTATTCATTAATTAAATAGAATTAATGAATTAATATTTGAAAAAAACTGTATTAACATAAAGTGCTATCCACTACAAGTTAAAAAAATTATTTGAACTTAAATGAGTGAATAAAATTATTTTATTAACCTTATTGAAAATTTGAACAAGATATATATATATATATATATATATATAGGGAAGTGTGAACTGATATAGTAGGAATTGAATAAATGCAGAATATAATGTGTGGGAAATATACTTCCCTCAAAAAATAACGGTCTAAAAATCAAACTAATTTTAAGTAATAATCTAAATGAATTTCTTTTTTGAAATCAATCTAATTTCAAAAATATTTCAAAACAACATTACTCGAAAAAATTGGCCTATTAAAAGGATGAAATGCTATTTCTGGCTTAGAGTCGAAATGTGGTTTGATGGTACCTATATACATATCTGTTTCCTGAATACTGAGATGAAAACAGAAAACTCGGATTCCCTTACGTAGAGTTAGAAAGTCGATATACGTAGTTAATTATTTTTCTAACGACTTTTGTCTGGAACATAAGTTATTATTTCAATTATGTAAAAGGACCCGTAAACAGAATGTCTTCAAAATACTTTAATGCCATGCTTCTTCGATATTTCTTTTCCCAATTATGCAGTTATGTGTGATATATACTTCACTAAAACACTTATATTTTATATTATGGATAATAAGAAAATATTTTACTTGTGTTTCGATCTGTAATTTGTTTCTTAAAATTGGTTTGCTAATCTTCTTAAATCAAATGTTTTTATGAAATTTTATTTAAAGAGAAGCTGCCATTGCTTATGTCAGACAAGTTATTTAATTCCTTTTTTTGTTTCAGACTCTATTCTTATTCTTAATTTGCAATACTTCGCTTCCAGAAGCTAATAAACACGTTGCATTCTTGTTATGTAAAGCATAAATTTTAAATATTTTAGCTTAAAAAATTCTCATATAAACGTAAGGTTTTTTTAAACTTAAAGTTTTAATTTTCGGTTTATTTTTGTACAGTAGAACGTCGTTTAACCGAACGTTTATTATCCGGAGCGTCAAATGTCCGGACCAGTTTTTTTTTGTCAACCACATAGACTGTATATGAATACGTTTTCGAACAGTGCATTGCTCAATAGTTGTTCCGCGTGAGGCCAGAAGTGACGAGAAAACCCAAGGTGAGGGATATTTGGGGAATTTCAGATGTGTGATCTGGTAAACATCTGCGGGGAATATTAGGCCCGTTTGTTTTCAAGTGAGGGGTGTATACGTGAACATGAGGACAACAACAACAACGAAAGTAGCAAGGGTCTATCAAATTCTGACGCTTTTTCTGCGTTAAAGACAGCTATGGAGTGGTACGAACAACAGAGTGCTGCCCTACTCAACTACTGCTGCTCAAGAGAATCATCGACTTTTCAGAGAAAAAACGAGGATGTACAATATTTCACCGAAAAAAGTCATTATTCTCCACAATAAAGATAAATTGCGACATTTTGCACCTATTTCGCTTTTTCTTCAAGCACGTTTCTCGCATGTGATGGTTTTCAATACTCGTATAGTGTCCAGTTTCATATACTGCATGGATCGCATTCTGTTTTTAGTTATCAGAACAATCGCATATTCGAACGGTGTCCGGTCCCAATTGATTCGGATAAACGACGTTTTACTGTATATATCTTACGTAAAGTTGTAAAATTAATAAAAGTATTTTTAATGAAAATCCCATTACTATGTACAAAATCGTAAAAAAAAATCTACAAATTAAAGATAAGAACAAAGTGAAGAAAAAATATAAATAATTTGAACAATTACTAATCGGTTTTAATCATCATATAAATCAAGTATATGTTAAATTAAAACACAAGAGTATTTGCACATCATCTTCTATAATTATTCTTGATAAGTATAAAGGCATTGCTGATATAAATTTTGTAAGGAGATAAAATACTGACAATATATAAACTAAGTAAAAATAATTTAAAAATTACATCAAATAAATAAAGAACTATTAGAATAATAACTATTAGAATACATTAAGTTAACATTTAAGAATTTAGTGCATTTTATGAAGCTTCAGCTGAAATTTCTGAATGGATTAAATTGCTGTAAAATTATCCTTCCAATGAGTGCTAGTAGTTTCACTCAGATTTACTTAACAATGAGGGAATATATTAATACTATCTAAGGTCATAACTTAAGTAAATTCTAAGCATTCAGTTTGAGTAGGATTTTATTGTCCTTTTCCAACTCTAGTACATTAATATTCTTTTCTAGCTATGCAATGTGGCTGCGCTAAATTAGTGGCTGTGGTCACAAACTTGTGAATGTCATCTCACGGGTTCGAGTCCTGGGACACTGAAGGCTATCAGTGTAGAAGGAGCTGATGAGCGCATTATTACCTTAACTGGTTTCTCCGTGCACCGTATTGGCTGCCGCAAACTAGCCACAACGTACGCTGAATGGGCACTGATACTTTCTTCTGTTTACCTTTTATTTGCACGCACACAATCCTCAACCGTTTGAAAAAGAGGCACAAATATGAATTTTTTTGTAAATTCGCGAGAAATTCTTTTAAGGTATATGAAACATTCTTTATAGAATGCAGAGTGTACTTTTTAAAGTAAACATTAAGACGTTTCTAGATTCCACAATTATAAAATAAAAAATAGCATTAAACTTGAAA
>BMAO01023859.1:0-16867 GCA_019973975.1 Trichonephila clavata | reverse complement strand
CACGACTTCAAGAAAGTCTCTTGAAGTGCTACACACACTGGATGATATTTATGTATAAATGGCCTTTACGTCATCTATATGTGATCTATTAACCACGGACAGTTCCAAGAAACCAGGGAAGCTATTTTTTGGGCGAACTTGGCAAAAGAGTCCCTGTCAAGGGATCTGGAGCCGCTTGTTTTGAAATTGGCCTCTAAAAGGCTCTCGTCTTCTTCGGATGCCTGACCTATGACATAATCCGTATCCGAAGGATTTACGTCCGTGTCCATGGCATCCGAGGCTGGAAAAGTTTTCCGCCTCCGAGATCTTTTGGAGACGGGCGATGATTCATAGAGGGAATCTGCTTCCCTCGCAATCTTCAAAGTAATGTTTTTTTTCAGGTTTCTTCTTTAAGTTCATCTTAGGTTTTAGATTCTTTACGTTTATTTTTTGTGATCTTTTCGCGGGCTATGTGTTTTAAATGGTTGTGCTTGAGTTTTTTCTTCTGATTCCTCAAGTATTATTACAGGATCTGTTTGTGTAGTTGAGCTTTTAGTGATTTTTTTTGCTGCTGCGGCATAGCTAAGACCTTGTATAGGTGTACGATTGGTGACAGCTAGCCGTGCCTCTGGATAAGTAAGCTTATTCTTAATTTTCACAGAGATGATTTCCTTCTCAAGTGTCCAAGTTTTGCACGAGCGTGAGTATGATGGGTGATCACCTTTGCAATTAATACATTTTTCTTGACCAGTACATTCTGCGCTGTCGTGTCCCACTTCGCTGCAACGAGCACATGTGGGTTTTCCACGACAGGTGGTCTTAGAGTGACCAAATCGCTGGCATTGAAAACATCTGAGCGGGTTGGGTATGTACGGGCGGACAGAGCAACGCAGATAACCTGCAGTGATAGTCTGTGGTAAGTCAGGACACGCGAACGTGAGGATCAGATGTTTGGTTTTAACAATCTGTCCATCACGTCGAATAGTGATTCGTCTGACCTCACAAACTTTTTGTTCTCTTAAACCTTCCAAAATTTCTTCCTCAGGTACATTGTATAAATCAGACTCTGATATGACACCACGGGAAAAATTCAAGTTCGCATGAGGCGATATCGTAACTGGTATGTTGGACAGCATTTTCAGTGACAAGAGTTGTTCGGCTTGCTTGGTTGTATTGACTTCAACCAGCAAATCTCCAGAACGCATCTTGCTCACTGCTTTTACTGAACCAACAGTGGCAGCTAGACCTTTTTGTATTAAAAAGGGAGACACAGATGCAAAAGTATCACTCTCTGTTCGGCGGATAACGAAGAATGTGGCATTTGTTAATTCTTTTGTAGTCATTTGTTGCTTTATGGAGTAAAAGTATGTTTGCTCTTTCAGGGGAGCTCCCTGGCCGTTAGGGGGGCCAACCATTAACACTGTATCCATAAAATAAAAAAAAATTTATTCCAGCCCCGGCGGCACCACCCACCATGGAGCCCAACAAGGGGATGCTAGAAGCACCAGTGCTGACCAGGGCCTATACGCTCACAATACGTTCCTGTGCAGACTACCACCCTTAACGCAGCTGTCAGCAAACATATCGATCGCTTGATCCCTAGCAGGCAGTAAAACTGACCTACCAGCCGATTGATGCACATGGGACCAAAGTGCACCTCCCGTTTACCTGAAGCAGAGGCCAAAGCAATGTGTTGGTTCCCCTCAATTACCAGGACCCTCTTTTCCAGGGACACGGGTCTCCACGCACGGCAAAACACGTGGGTGATTAATCCCCAATAGAAACTTTAAGCATCAGAGTGGCTCTTAGTTTCTGAAGGGGAGCCCTCGCTTCTAGAATCACAACGAGGGGAGAAGACAGGAAAAGCTATGGATGTAGAGGAGGAGGAAAAAGGAAAAAGGACAGATCACTAGGGCACCTCGGGATTGTGACACCCGTACTCAACTAAAGAAGGTGGGCCCGAGGGCTTTTTCTGAACGAAGAAATATTCGTGAAGCCCCCACAATTTCCATTTTTGACGAAGATCCCGTGAAGTTACACTGACATATGTGGTCGGCTTTTGACGACTCATATTCAGAGTTTCTTGGCATAGTCTGAAGTCTCTTACATGTAGGACAGTAGGACGACATAACTTCTACGTCTAACACCTTACCAGTATCAACTGATATTGCAGCAACACAACCATTCATAGACGTATAGCCTCTACGCTGCCATGTGCCATCCACAGATATGCCACATTTTACAAAATCAGATGAAAAATTTTCTTTTATATCCACAATTTCAGTAGCAGCTTTTTTCATGGATTCCTCAGCTACTTCCTGGACCACTTTTAAAAGCTTTGCTTCCTGATTTTTGAAAGCAGTTTTTGTCAGTCGAGGCAAATTTAATGTTGAGCATAATTTAAATGCACCAGCAAAACCCTTGCCTATCTGCCGCATACCATATACTAGCCTGGTATTTATGACTGGTGCATTAAAAACTTTTTTTGATGAAGCAAATGCAAAGAAAAAGTCACAGCATTTACATTTTAGTGTAAAATGAGAGCATAATCCATACATGGAATCCTCAAAAAGCTCTACTTTTTCAGCAAAACATTTTGGGCAGCAAAGTTTAGAAAATGCATCCACAATAAGCTCAAGATCAATGATTCTGTTACCAAACAGAGGACCAGGCATTTCTTCTGCAGTTGACATACTCTCATTTCCCAATTTTGAAGAACTAGCAGTGCATTCAGGAACAGGTGTTGAATTGCTGTTATTTTCGGAAATTTTTGTGTATTTATTTCCAAAAAATTGTCTCTTACGCTTTCTAGCAATACTTTTTACCATTTTCAAGCAAAAATAAAACAGAATAGAATTATTTTTTAACTTTCTACGCTGTCGATTCTTTCAGTATGAAAATCAAACATATATGTAAACAAAGTCACTAAACAACAAATTTGATGCCAGATTTCCTACATAAAAAAGGAAAAATGTATTTCCAAATACATTTATATTTATTCTCAAATATTCTATTTTAATTTCTGACAAAATATTTGTATATTAATTTTCATATTTCATGTCATATACCATGAAAGAGAAACGTAAACAAACAATTTGGGCCACTTCCGGTTAGCAGAAAGGCATTTCCGGTCAGAGAAATTCATGATCAAGTAATATTAAAAAAGCTGTAACTTGGCTTCTAATTAAGCTAGAAACAAAATTTTTACAGATTTAGAAAGATAAAAGATTGAATTTTAATATTTGATCAAAAACGAAAAATCCATATTTTGACCGAAAATTGAGTTTTAAAGGTGTCCTGTCACCTTAAGCAGACAGAGACAGTGATCAGAGATCAACTGTTCGATCTGCCGCCCACGAGAATTTGTATCATCCTGCCCCCACAGAGGGCTATGTCCGTTAAAGTCACCGAGCAAAATAAAAGGAGCTGGCAATTGACTGACTAATTGATTCAAATCCACTTGCTTCACAACATCATTGGGTGGTAAATAAACAGAACAGACTGTGACTAAAGAATGGATATGTATTCGTACTGCCACAGCCTGTAATGATGTGTGCAGTGTGACGACATTACTGGGATAAAGATGGGACGTGACAAGGCATACACCTCCAGTTGGAGATGCATTACCATCTACATCCCGTCGTACACAATTATAACCACGCACTCGCATTGTCATGGTACTCTTCAGAAAAGTCTCCTGAAGAGCAACACATGCGGGCTGGTACGTGGAAATGATGGATTTGAGATCATCTAGTCGAGTTCTTAGTACACGGCAGTTCCAGGAAACAAAGGAGGTCATCACGTTATAGCACTCGCTCCTTGTAAGGAGCTAGGAGTCGATGGACAGTTGGAGAGATCTTCCATTAGGCATTCATCACTCTCCGAAGTGTGAAGAATAAGTACATCGTCTTTTTTATCTTGCGGGTTTTTCGAGAGGTTAGACCTCTTTTTTTTGTTTGACATCACGCCAGATTCCTTAATTCGGGTTTTTTTCTTTTTTTTTTCTTAATGGGTGAAGTTGATACTATTTTATTTGTATCCACTGCAATACTAGTGGATATTGGGGTTTTACCGAGATCTATTTCATCACTTTGGGTGCCTTTTGTTTCGAAAGTTTTTTTGGTTGCAGCTGCGTAACTTTTTCCAGAAGTTGGCGTGCGTGATAATACAACACGCCGAGCCTCTGGATATGATAGTTTATTTTTAATTTTGACTGCCGTTATCTCCTTTTCTGTTATCCATGTAGGACATGACCGGGAAAATGACGAATGCTCCCCTTTACAATTCACACATCGTTCCTTGGCTTTGCAGTCATTGCTGTCATGGCCTACCTCTGCACATCTGGCGCAGGTTGGTTGGCCACGGCAGACTGTTTTTGAGTGTCCGTATCTCTGGTCCACGGGTGAGTGAGTGAATGTAGGGTTTTATGGCGCAAGAGCCGATTTCGGCTAAGCTGCGCCAATCAATCGTTAAAATATTAAAAATCATTAAAAATACTCGCATATAAAAGTTCACATAAATAAGCAGCAAACAGATTTTGGTGGGGGATGCCCCACCAAGTCAAATAGGGTTAAAATTATTCAGAGGAGAAAAAAATATTTTTATATAAAGGTAAAAGTTTTAATATAACAAGATTTTGGTAGGGATTAACCCCACCAAGTCCGATAAGTATGATTCATATAATTTCAATTTCTGTGTTTCGTCGGGGTTAATAATTTCCTTTCAGTTTTTTCTTCACGCTTTCTTGGAGTAATAACGTGCAAAAATCCCTGCTGTCTCCAGGTCTCATTTTTCCAGTATTCTTCCGACAAGAATTTTATTGTTTCCTTTTTCGGTGTTTCCACCTCTTCTTCTACGTCATACATAATCATGTCCTCATCTGAGGTGTCTTGAATAGGTGAGCTTTTTTTAGGTTTATGGGGTGCCATTTTAATCTCTATTTTTGGTTTTCCAGTGTTAGATATGTTTTTGGTAGGACGCCTTTTTTTACGACATTTTGAAGCCTGAGATACAGAAGTTGTATCTGTTGATGCCAAGCTATTGGATTCAGAAGTAGTAGCTATGGTACTAGATGTTGTACAGAGAGAGAGAGAGGTGGGAGTTTCAACAACAACAAAAGAGGGATGAATAGTTGATTTCGAAGAGGATTCAATAGGTGAAAACATATTATCGGTGGTGGAAAGTACGTTATTAGATAGAGGAATAGGTGGCTGAGATTCTGATGAGGATGTAATAGTAACAAAAGATGTGGATGGTACGAGTTGTACCTGAGTTAATGTCGATGTTTTGGTAACTGCAGGGACTGAGGAAGATATAGTTGGCTTCGGAACGGATTTTATTGGTTTTAGCAATTTTAATGGTGGGCAAACTATTTTGGTAATATTCTCATCTGTTTGTGAGGAATTGTTAACAATTATTGTTTTAGCAGCCTGAGCGTAGGTTTGAGATGGTTGTGGGGCTATTAATTTTCGGGCTTCTGGGTAAGAAATGTTATTATTTGTTTTGATTTCCTGAATTTGTTTTTCGGTTTTCCACTTAGGGCAGAATTTGGAATCAGCTGTATGGGGGTGAGAGCAATTAATACATTTAGGCTCTAGAGTGCAATCTGTAGAGGAATGCCCTACAGATGCACACCTAGAGCACGTTAGTTGGCCACGGCAGGAAGTTTGTGAATGTCCGAACCTCTGACACTTGAAACAGCGCAGAGGATTCGAAATGTATGGACGGATTTTACAGTTTAAATAACCAGCTTTTATTGTATTTGGTAGTTTCGGGCTATTGAATGTTAATATTAAATGTTTTGTAGGAATAATTGTACTATCTATTTTAATTGTAATTCTCCTGACCTGGATAACACCCTGATAAGAAAATCCCTCAAGGATTTCTGGTTCAGGGGTGGTCATCAAGTCAGTTTCAGAAATGACACCTCGACAGGAATTTAAAGATTTGTGGGGGCTGACTGTTAAAGTTGAATCTAGAAATGTTTTGGCTAACAAAAAAGATTTCGCTTGCAGTGAGGATGAAGTTTCTATTAACAAATCACCAGAACACAATTTCCGAACAGATTTTGGATTTCCACCTATTCCGTGAAGAGCCTTTTGTATGGCAAACGGAGATTTGCGTGACATTTCATTATTAGGTAAAGTTAAAATCAAAAATCGTGCATGTTTAGCAATATCGTCAATGTTTGAGTTGGGTAATACGAGGCCTTTACCCGGGCACGAAATTTCAGGATCCATGAAAGAGAGATGGTATTCATCCTGGTGTGGCTCCACCCACCACGGAGTCCAACAAGGGAGGCAGTGTGCCGGTCATCTGGCAAAAACCAGGCACGGCGCTTACCTGGAGTACACCCAGAATATAGTGCAACAGCATCAGGGCGAGGATCCAACGGGTAAACCCGCCACCCCTTATCTGCAGCACTAACCCTACAGCAATGTCTCCGAAAAGACTTATCACCAGCCGATTGACAGGAGCAGGCTCACTCCTGCCACCCGTCTACAGCGAAGCGTGGGCCAAAGGGTACGCAAAAGGTATCCCCAGGACACCATTTTCCTCCTTACGGGACGCCGCACACGGCAAACATGCGGGTCGGAAAACCAACGTTGTTAGTAAGAAAACAAAGAAATAATACGAACATCAAAATAAATTGTCGGGAAAAAAAATATTAAACGAATTTAACGCAATACAAAACGAAAAATATAGTATTATTAAAGAATATGGTGAGTAATCTAATAAAAAATTAATAAATCATTTTGTACATGTAAATTAGGAAAAATTGTCTGTAGTCTAGACGGGAAAAGAAGAAAAGGGAAAATTGAATGACAAGAGGGTCGAAAATAGAGAAGGATCACTAGGGTAACCCGGGTTCGTGAGACCCGAGTTTACCAAAGACAGTAAACCCCTTGGGTAAAGGAAAAGATCACTAGGGTACCTCGGGATTGTGACACCCGTACTCACCTAAAGAAGGCGATTCCCCTGAGGGGCCTCTGGTCCACGGGAGGTGGATCGCTCACGGGTCTCCAAGCGAGACGAAATCTGTATTAGCATGGTTTTTAGACCTTGATTCTCGGTGTCCATCACGTGAATCGAAGAGGTAGGGCCTGCAACTGGCATGATTCCATCAACCAATTTGTCGAGTTGATCGTTAGAAATAGCCAAAATCTGCTGCACGTGGGTTGGCAAACGCTGTATAAATAGAGACTTCCGCAGCTACTCCGAAATTCTCACTGTCACAAAAATTGTTAACACTCCACATCTTAGACTTCCACACGACATCAGGAAGCTAATTAAAGTTAAAAATAGGTTTATGAAACAATGGCAACTAACTAGAAATCCAATACTCAAGCGTGAGATGAACTCCCTGATCAGACAATTTAAAATCCTCACCACAAATCATAGCAATAGGAATTGGCATAATTTACTAATTAATTTAACTCCTGATGACAATTCACTCTACAACATTCAGCGGAAGCTCTCCAGTGAGTGAGTATAGTGTTTAATGGCGCAAGAGCCGATCTCGGCTAAGCTGCGCCAAACATTTGTTTTAATTTCCATAAAAATTCTAAGAAACATAATCTGATATTTAAAAATTGACATAAAATAGAGCATAACAAAAAAATATATTTCATTAAAATTGCATTTAAAAAAATTTGTTTTTTCCTTCTTTTTCTTTTACACAATCAAAATACTATAAAATGAGTTTAAAAAGTTCAAAAATAATGTAAAAGACTTTAAATTTGAACAAGTTATTTACAAATAAAATTTTATATAATTAGTCTAATTATTTTTTCCGATTTCTTGTCGGTGTCATGTAGTGGCTAAAACCAGTTTCATAATGGCTATCCATCAATTGTTCACTGACGTTATAGAGTATAACATCCTCATCTTCTGAGGTGTAGTGCACAAAACTCTTCTTCGGCTTGTGAGGTGTCATTTTAATTTCGATCTCTTGTTTTTTTAATTTAGAACGCTTTTTCCTATCTTTAAAATTTTGCTTCAAACTTATTGCTGCTTTAGATGCAGCAGAGGTTCGACTATTGGATGTCTCTGTATCAAGTAATGGTATAGATGGAAGAATTTCAATTGGTAAGGAGTTGGATGAGTGAGTGAGTGAGTGAGTATAGTGTTTAATGGCGCAAGAGCCGATCTCGGCTAAGCTGCGCCAAACATTTGTTTTAATTTCCATAAAAATTCTAAAAAAATATAATCTGATATTTAAAAATTGACATGAAATAGAGCATAACAAAATATATAATTCATTAAAATTGTATTTAAAAAAAATTGTTTTTCTTTTCTTTTCTTTCACACGATTAAAATACTATAAAACAAGTTTAAAAATTTTGAAAATAATGTAAAAAATGACTTTAAATTTGAAAAAGTTATTTACAAATAAAATTTTATATAACCAGTCTAATTATTCTTTCCGATTTCTTGTCGGTGTCATGAAGTGGCTAAAACCAGTTTCATAATGGCTATCTATCAACTGTTCACTGACGTTATAGAGTATCACATCCTCATCTTCTGAGGTGTAGTGCACAAAACTTTTCTTCGGCTTGTGAGGTGTCATTTTAATTTCGATCTCTTGTTTTTTGGCTTTTGAACGCTTTTTCCTATCTTTAAAATTTTGCTTCAAACTTTTTGCTGCTTTAGATGCAGCAGAGGTTCGACTATTGGATGTCTCTGTATCAAGTAATGGTATAGATGGAAGAACTTCAATTGGTAAGGAGTTGGATGAGAAAGCAGATATATTGGATGACGTTTCCATAGGACTGAACATATTATTCGTGGTGGAAAGCACGGCAGTAGACATAGGAATAGGTGGCTGCGGTTCTGACACTGTATCTGCTATTGAAGAGGCGGCAGGCAAGAGGTTTGTTTGGGTTGACGATGATGAGGATATTGATGTATTTTGTTTCAAGAGGGATGAAGTTGGTTGAAGTAATTTTATAGGTGGACAAATTATTTTTGTTATATTTTCATCGGTTTGGGATGATTTGGTTAAGGTTGAGGGTTTGGCAACCTGAGCGTAGCTTTGAGGTAACTGTGGAGCTATTAATTTTCGTGCTTCTGGATAAGAGATATTTTTATGTGTTTTGATTTCTTGAATTTGTTTTTCTAATTTCCATTTTGAACACAGTTTGGAATCTGATGGATGAGGTTCTGAACAGTTAATGCATTTTGGCTCTAGATTGCAATCTGAGGAAGCATGTCCAACAGATGCACATCTAGAGCAAGTAAGTTGGCCGCGGCAGGAAGTTTGTGAATGTCCGAACCTCTGACACTTGAAGCAGCGCAGAGGATTCGGAATATATGGACGGATTTTACAATTCAAATAACCAGCTTTAATAGTTTTGGGTAGAGAGGGGCTGCTGAAAGTTAAAATTATATGTTTTGTAGGGATAATTGCAGTATCTTTTTTAATTGTTATTCTCCTGACCTGAACCACACCCTGATTGGAGAATCCATCAAGGATTTCCGAATCGGGGGTGGTCAATAGGTCAGTTTCAGATATGACACCTCGGCTAGTGTTGAGAGATTTATGAGGACTTATTGAAACAGGTGAATCTAGAAAAGTTTTTGCGAGAAGAAAAGATTTGGTTTGTATGGCAGAGAGTGTTTCAATTAGTAAATCACCGGATCGTAGACGTTTTACTGATTTAGGATCACCACCTATTCCTATTAAAGCTTTATTAATAGCAAATGGTGATTTTGATATCATACCGTTGTTTGGCAATGAAATAGTTAAAAATCGAGAGCGTGCAGCAATTTCGTCAATTGTAAGGTTGGGTAAAACGAGGCCTTTACCCGGGCACGAAATTTCAGGATCCATGAAAGAGAGATGGTATTCATCCTGGTGTGGCTCCACCCACCACGGAGTCCAACAAGGGAGGCAGTGTGCCGGTCATCTGGCAAAAACCAGGCACGGCGCTTACCTGGAGTACACCCAGAATATAGTGCTACAGCATCAGGGCGAGGATCCAACGGGTAAACCCGCCACCCCTTATCTGCAGCACTAACCCTACAGCAATGTCTCCGAAAAGACTTATCACCAGCCGATTGACAGGAGCGGGCTCACTCCTGCCACCCGTCTACAGCGAAGCGTGGGCCAAAGGGTACGCAAAAGGTATCCCCAGGACACCATTTTCCTCCTTACGGGACGCCGCACACGGCAAACATGCGGGTCGGAAAACCAACGGTGTTAGTCTAAAACGAATATCAACATAAGCAAAATAATTAATGAAACTGAAGAAAAACGACACTAAATTAACGCAATACAAAATAAAAACAAAAATATGTTATTAATGGATAAGTAATCAAATTAAATAAATATATAACGCACACATTTACACATACAATAAAATTTAATATTTTTTAAGCTGTGATCTAGACGTGAAGAGAAGTAAAGGAAAAATTGAATGACAGAAAGAGGGTCGAAAATAGAGAAGGATCACTAGGGTACCCCTGGTTCGTGACACCCGAGTTTACCAAAGACAGTAAACCCCTTGGGAAAAGGAAAAGATCACTAGGGTACCTCGGGATTGTGACACCCGTACTCACCTAAAGAAGGTGAGCCCCCTGAGGGGAGGAGTTGGATGAGGAAGCAGATATATTGGATGACGTTTCCATAGGACTGAACATATTATTCGTGGTGGAAAGCACGGCAGTAGACATAGGAATAGGTGGCTGCGGTTCTGACACTGTATCTGCTATTGAAGAGGCGGCAGGCAGGAGGTTTGTCTGGGTTGACAATGATGTGGATATTGATGTATTTTGTTTCAAGAGGGATGAAGTTGGTTGAAGTAATTTTATAGGTGGACAAACTATTTTTGTTATATTTTCATCACTTTGTGTGGAATTGCTTACAGTTATGGATTTGGCAGCCTGAGCGTAGGTTTGAAATGGTTGTGGGACTATTAATTTTCGGGCTTCTGCATATGATATATTTTTATTAGATTTAATGGTTTGTATTTCTCTTTCGATAATCCATTTAGGGCACAGTTTTGAATCGGAGGAATGAGGCTGTGAACAATTAACGCATTTCTGCTCCAGATTGCAATCTGTGGAAGGATGTCCAACAGTTGCACATCTAGAGCACGTCAATTGCCCACGGCAGGAATTCTGCGAGTGTCCGAACCTCTGGCACTTAAAACAGCGCAGAGGAGTCGGTATGTATGGACGGATTTTACAATTTAAATAACCTGCTTTTATATTAGTTGGGAGTTTCGGGCTATTGAATGTTAATATTAGATGTTTCGTAGGAATAATTGTGCTATCTTTTTTAATTGTAATTCTCCTGACCTGGATAACCCCCTGATCAGAAAATCCATCAAGGATTTCTGCTTCAGGGGTGGTCAACAGGTCAGGTTCTGAAATGACACCTCGACTGGAATTTAGTGATCTATGAGGACTTACGGTTAACGGGCAATCTAAAAACGTTTTGGCCAATAGGAAAGACTTAGTTTGTAAGGCAGATGTAGTTTCAATAAGTAGGTCTGTGGATCGTAGCTTTTTAACAGATTTCGGATCTCCTCCTATTCCTTTTAGTGCTTTCTGTATGGCAAATGGTGATTTCAGGGACATTTCATTATTTGGTAGTGACAAGATTAAAAAGCGGGAATTAGTAGCAATAGTATCTATGTTGATGTTGGGTAAAACGAGGCCTTTACCCGGGCACGAAATTTCAGGATCCATGAAAGAGAGATGGTATTCATCCTGGCGTGCCTCCACCCACCACGGAGTCCAACAAGGGAGGCAGTGTGCCGGTCATCTGGCAAAAACCAGGCACGGCGCTTACCTGGAGTACACCCAGAATATAGTACTACAGCATCAGGGCGAGGATCCAATGGGAAAACCCGCCCACCCCTTATCTGCAGCACTAACCCTACAGCAATGTCTCTCCGAGGACACCGGAGAGAAGTATCACCAGCCGATTGACAGGAGCGGGCTCACTCCTGCCACCCGTCTACAGCGAAGCGTGGGCCAAAGGGAACGCAAAAGGTATCCCCAGGACACCATTTTCCTCCTTACGGGACGCCGCGCACGGCAAACACGCGGGTCGGAAAACCAACGGAGTTAATAAAACAATAATAATGTCAAAAATAAAAGTAATCTCAAAATGAAAAAAAAATTAACCCAATACATCAATGAAACTAAATTAGGCCAATACAAAAGGATAATTAAACTAAGTTAATAATAATGAGTGATGAACATTTAAATGAATGAACATTTAAAATTAAGTTATGAACATTTAAAATTAAGAAAATTATTTATTAACATGTTTTTTCTCTTAATTACAGGTCTGTGGTCTCGACGGGAAAAGAAAGAAGGATTTAATTGGATGACAAGAAAGAGGGTCGAAAATAGAGAAAGATAACTAGGGTATCCCGGGATTGTGAAGCCCGTGTTTACCAAAGACAGTAAACCCCTTGGGAAAAGGAAAAGATCACTAGGGTACCTCGGGATTGTGACACCCGTACTCACCTAAAGAAGGTGAGCCCCCTGAGGGGGCGGAAGCTCTCCAAAAAACAATTGTTAAAATTCCGCCGCTGCCTGGGCCCAACGGCATTATTTACTCGAACGATGAAAAAGCCGAGGAATTTAAAAACACTCTTGAAGTAACATTCCAAGAAAATGCCGAACCTTACAACGACCAAGTCATTGAATCAGTTGAGTCAGAGGTCGAAGACTTCCTCACTAATTCCAACACAATCACTCCACCTCTCACCAGCCCGGCGGAAATACAACAAATTATTAAAAACTTAAAAAATAAAAAAGCTTCCGGTCCGGATAATATTCCGAATTATGCCTTAAAGTTACTCCCACTTAACGCTATCACTCATCTCACAAAAATCATAAACACTTGTTTAAAACATCACTACTTTCCAACACAGTGGAAATCCGCTAATGTGATTATGCTCCCTAAGCCCAATCAAAATCATAGTTTAGCTAAAAATTTTGGTCCCATAAGCCTCCTCTGTGCCACGGCGAAAATTTATGAAAAGATTTTATTAAATAGAATCAAAAACCACTGTAATGATATTAACTGCATTCCAGCGGAGCAGTGCGGTTTTCGTAATAAACACTCAACAGTTCATCAATTAATTCGAGTCACCAACTTCATTAATGAAGGTTATACTTATAAACTCTACACAATTGGGGTCTTTCTTGATGTCAAAAGAGCTTTCGATAAGATGTGGCATGATGGGCTTCATCTATAAAATGATTCGACTGAAATTCCCTGATTATTTAGCCAAAATTATTTACAGTTTTTTAAAGGACAGGTCGTTCAAAGTCAAAGTAAATCTTGACTTTTCGAACAAGGGCTTCCCAGAAGCAGGTTCGCCGCAGGGGTCCTGCCTCTCGCCTATCTCTATAATATCTTCACCTACGATTTTCCCCATCTCCCCAGCGTCAGCATTTGCTTATTCGCAGATGATGCTGCGGTCCTTTCTCAAGGAGCGAATCTCAACGTGACTCGTATTACACTACAACACTACCTACATACGCTGGAATCTTGGCTTACTGACTGGAGGATAGCAATAAATGTTGACAAATCACAAGCCATCATTTTTAGAAAACACGGGCGCTCTAAAATTACTCGTACACTTTCTCTATTTGACGAAGAGATCGAATGGTTTAATGTGGTTCGTTATCTGGGCCTGTTTTTTAGACAGTTCTTTAACGTACAGAAATCATATCAAACACATCAGTGATAAATTCTGGGCTAAAATCCATCTCAGCTTTGCGCTGGTTGGAAGAAGGTCCACTTTATCACTCAAGAATAAAGTTCTGCTCTATAAACAGATTCTTCGCCCAGTTTTAACGTACGCAGCCCCTGTATGGGGAGCTGCGGCCCCCACCAATCTCAAAAAAGTTCAAATTATACAAAATAAAGTTCTTAGGATGATTACAAATGCGCCTGGTACGTTAAAAATAATGTTCTACACCGAGATCTTAAAATTGAATCTATTGGGGATTATATTACTAAACTATCCAGAAACGTCTTTCATACTATACAAAACCATGAAAACCCTTTAATCAGAGCGCAAACGCTCTTCACAATCCCAATAGTAAACATTACTACGCATATAAAACTACAAAGTGGCAAAAATGTTCTTCACCCACCGTAGCCAGCTCACTTGCCCTCCCTCTAGCGCATTAGCTTTTTTATGCACTCTGAGTCAATAGATTTGCACTAATTTTCTGTTTTGTGTACTTATTTCTTTTTTTCAGCTTTTTTTCTCCATTTCTTCGCGTTTTTTAGCTCCTGCCCGACAACCTCGCTCTTCCGCTACTTTGGCTCGAATGAGGCAAGAGGCGTGTAGAATTACGGAGTTCCTACCCCCGAGGGGGTGTACCTCCACATCAGAATTTATAAATTAAAGTTACTTAAATTAGAGTTGCATAAATTAAAAAATGAAAGATGTATTAGATTAAAGTGAATAAATAATGGGCAATGGCATTACGCCTGCTAAAGATGGCGAGCGGACGAAGTCCCGCGCGCCTTGAAACGAGTGGCCCATTCGATAGGATCCACTGGATGGGCTGAGCCTCCCAGTGATATGATTGGAATGGAGGATGATAGCATCCCCACTCAACTAACAGATGAGCAGAGATGTGCTAAGCTCAAAGGATTTAATAAAGAAATCCAAATCTTTACTGCCCGGAGGGAAAACGTCCAGGACATGCTGAAGATGGAGCGATGACACCCCAACACAGAAACATGTAGAAGCTCTCAGAGGATCTAGAAAGCTTGGATAGGAAAATAAAGTTCCTGGAAGGTAAGGTGGCTGAGTTCTTACCTTGCCCAGTAGCCTTGTGTAAGCACAACTATAAATTTAAAATAACAATAAAAATGGAAAACGTCATGCTGAGCCTATACTTAGGCCACCAAAATTAACTAATTTAACGTTCAAATCAGATAAAATTAAGGAAAGTGATTTCACCCTCCCCAAAAAGACGGTCAAGCCCGTTCCTGTGGAGAACACTAAATTAACAGTCCCAACCAACAATAGCTTTGCAGTCCTCAACGCTGCAAATAACGATGCCGAGGACGTCCCCCGGTCGCCATTAAAGTGAAACCAATTAACATGAAAATGAATGATAAATATACCCTAATCTTACAAGAACTTCATAGAACCCACCCTACGGCAACCAATAATTATTTTAATGGATACATCAAGATCCAACCTGAAACGCCCGACCACCATAGAGAAATTACAAATTACCTCACCCAAAAGGCGGAATATTTGTGAATGACCCCGTAGCCAACAGACCACTTAAATTGGTCATTAAAGGACTCCCTGCCTCCACTAAAGTAGAGGACATAAAAACTGATCTAGTAGCGAAGGGGATCAACGTAGATAAAGTTGCCCAACTTAAAAATTCGCCGACAAAACTCACTCCCCATATACATGATAGAGGTAGTCAGGGACGAAAATGTCGATGACATTTTCGCCATCCGAAGCTGCCTTTATATGCAAATCAAATTGATCCCTTCAGGAAAGGCTCGCGTGTGACTCAGTGTTACAACTGTAACTACTTTCACCACGCGAGTCAAAATTGTCACATGAAGACGCGTTGCCTGAAATGTGGCGAAAGCCACAGGACAGGACACTGCGTAATCAAAGAACGCATAGAAAACCCCTCTGTATTAACTGCAATACCAGAGGTCATATGGCTTCCTCCTCAGAATGTCCCTCTTCCCTAAGCCCCGTAGGGCAAAGGAAAATCCCCTAATGAAAATAGGAAAAGAAATGAAATAGCTAGCGCCCAAATGAAACGAAAATTAGATATGACGGGTCCCAGCCAAAAATGGCTTATACCCAGTATCCCTGAAGATAGGGTGAAAAGAAAGACCATTAGAAGAATAACGCCTCCCGGAGGGAGGCAAATGTACGAGGTAAAGCCGTCACGAAATAAACCCTTTCGGGAGAAAACGTGGTGGGGGGAGGGGAGGAGGAAGAAGCATTGGATGGCGAAAAACGCCGAAGTTCCCTGCGTTCGCAGGGATGAAAATGGGGAATGACGTCATCATTCTAAAATGACCCAGTTTTAAGCAAGTTGCGGAAGCGTGTGGTGTAGTTCAGTGTATAAATTAAATGTTTTTTTGTTGAGTTATGGAGGCTTCAGTGGAAGTTCCCATTTTGAAGACTTGTATGCGAAGTTACTTTAGTATGAGAATACGTGAACAATGTTTGTGCTTAATTAAAGGGTTGTCGTGATTTTCTATACTTCTAAAAACATTTTCTAGACAGTTTAGTGATGTAGTTATCGATCGGCTCCATGTGTAAGTCGTTGTGTAAGACAGAATTCCTAACGTACCAAGGTGCGTTAGTTATGGTTCTCAGAATTTTATTTTGTATAATTTGAATCCGTTTAGTATGGGTCGGTGCCGCCGCGCCCCAGAGGGGCAAGCGTATGTTATTACTGGGCGCAAAATGCGCTTGTAAAGGATGAACTTTATTTTCTAGGGAGAGTGGTGACCTTCTCCAATAAGAGAGATGGCCAGTGCAATTCTTCCCCAGAATTTTTCGGAGAGATAATCAATGTGTGGTTTGTACGTTAATCGATTATCTAGATAGAGACCCAGGTAACGAACAACCGAGACCCATTGGATGTTGTTTTCAAAAGAGTGTGAGTTCAGTCTGTGGGGCGATAACGCCCCATTTTCTGAATACAATAGCCTGAGATTTATCTACATTTATAGCTATCCTCCAGTCTGTGAGCCAATTCTCGAGTATGTCGAGGTAGTGTTGCATATTATTAATTGTATAACTGAGTTTTACGCCCTGGGTCAATGCCGCAGAGTCGTCTGCGAATAAGCATGTACTGACGGTGGGGTGATCGGGAAAATCATGTGTGTATAAGTTGTATAAATATGGAC
>BMAO01023858.1:0-17656 GCA_019973975.1 Trichonephila clavata | reverse complement strand
TTAATATATCTCAGATAATGTATATATGGAGGTAAAACTCGGGTATCAGTCTTTATGGAAGTTAAAAAGCTGATAAAGATAAAGCTATTTATTAAGGTAAGTCGGTACCCCCTATCCCGCTAATGTTAAATTGAGCATTTTTATGTGCCTTTTTCTCATAAAATATTAAATGTACAGACTTAAATTTTTTTCTGTATATTAATTAGACTTTTGTATTTAAACTGAAGTGAACTTTTTCAAATATATTGTTTAGTTTTTTCAAAAACTTTCATCGTAATGTATCACTATGAATTTTTTTGAAAAATGTCATTTTTTTTCACGATAACTGACTTTTACAAAAATATTATCGGTATATTAATAAAAGTTCACATCAGTATATATAATAACATATCAGTAATATTCAGTGAAGATTGCAAGTGCTTCCGTTGAATAGGTTCTGAGAAAATGGTACTCGCATTTTTAAAAACACCGTTTTGAGATAATTGCATTTTTATTATAAAATGTCACTTCATCAAAAAAATTATGAATTACAATCTGTATTTGCACTATTTTTTTAAATATTAGCTTATTCTCAATAACTTTTGAGACTTTTTACTTATTTCTTTTACTTAGATTTCTCAGAAAATACATGTATAGCATTTTTCACTTTTAATCTATCGAGATATTTATAGCATTCGCATCATTTTCCTCAAATTATGCATCAATTTTGAAGAATTTTTAGTTCTGATACATTACTGTCCATCCAAGTTGACTATAAATATCATAAATACCATGTAAAAATGTGTCAATACATGAAAATATGGCTTTGGTAATACATCGTTATACGACATTTCGAAAAATTTCATTACTTTTTTATAAATTCACATGCAAACACAATTTCTTAAAGTATCAGAATTAAAAGAATTCTTAAAATATTACATAAATGGTATCCAAAACAACAAGAAAACTGATTTTATGTTTTTAAACATGAAATTTGTGTATTTTTTGTATGTATCAAGTTTTGTGCAACGAAAAAGGGGCATTGCATTTTGGGATATATTTATGTACCTTTACTAAAAATCTATTGAAACAAAGCTTAAAAATTTATGTGTGCATTAAATTAACATTTATCTTTATACAGAAGTGAAATTTTTTTAAAAATTGATCAGCCTGTTTAAAAATGTAATTTTTGCACAGTAGAATAATGAATTTTATAGAAACTTTCTTTTTCTATGTTACGACATCTGCTTTTTAGCTAAATGTCTGAGGAATATCTCAAAAATTTCACTTCAGTATACACAATATATATGAAATATAAAATAAAAAAATTCCAGTTCATGCATACAATAAATTTTTTTAAAAAAAAAGACACAAATTAAGAAATATAATACATGAATAAATGACATTTTGAAAAGTTTCACTAGTGCTTTGTATATTCACATGTAAACACAATTTCTTAAAGTATCAGAATTAAAAAGTTTATTTAAATATTACATAAATGATATCCAAAAGAAAAATTTGTTTTTATGTTTTTAAACATGAACTTTATGTGATTTTATGTGCATAACAAGCTTTACAGGTAACGACAAAAATCATCCCGTATCATCACATATATATTTTTACTTTTTCTCAGAAACTGTTAAATATTAAGACTTCTGATTTAGTCTGAATATTAATTAGACTTTAATATTTATGCTGAAGTGAGATATTTCAAATATAATGTTAAGTTTTTTCAAAACTATGCAACATAAAAATATTACTATGAATTTCTTGAAAATTTTCATTTTTTTTTCTACGATAAATGCTTTATGTTAAATTATTTTGGGAAAATTTATAAAGGCACACTACAGTGTACATGGTTATGTTCAGTGTACATATGAGTTATGTTTTACTGAAATTTATGAGCATCCTTGCATTATTTTCTGAGAAAAAAGAGCATAAATTTTATAAACAAACTTTTTGAAAAATGCATTTTTAACATGAAATGTCACTTTATCACAAAAATTATGACCTTCCAACATGTATTTGCCACATTTTATTCAACATTATCATCAAGTCAATATATTTAAGTAAAAAAAGCATCAAAAATGTTTTCAAATTGTCAGAAAATACATATATAACATTTTTCAGTTTTTGTTTAACGAGATATTTTGTAAAATTTACATCTATTATCACAAAATCGCTATAAATTTTAGAAGAATTTGTAGCATTTATGTATTACAAATATCAAAGTAGAGCAAATATCATCATAAATATAATGGGAAAAAATTTATCTATATGGTTTTGGTGTGCATTTGAAAAAACATGATTTTACATCATTTCGAAAGTTTTCATATGTGTTCTGTGTGTTCACATGCAAACATAAGTTTCTAAGACTTTTAAATTTCAAAAGTTTCTCTAAACTGTACACATGATTTCTTAAACAGCAAAAATAAAACTGTTTTTATGTTTTTAAACATGATATTTAGGTATTTTTTATGTATTTAACCAGCTTCTTGCAACGACAAATGGTATTACACATCTGAATTTTTGTATGTACAATTCATTCAGAAACTTTTGAATATTTAAGTTTAAAAACTTGTCTGTACAGTTAAGTAACATTTATATTTATACTGAAGTGATATTTTTTTTAAAAAATTAGTTTTTTTTTAAAAACAGACATTTATCATCTAATTTGTTTGTTTTTTGACACATGTGCTCTAAGCTAAATGTTTTTTTTTGTTGTAATATTTTCAAAATATCACTTCAGTATCCACAATAATGCATAAGGAATATATAATGTAAATTTGCAGCTTTTTTTTTTCACATACAGTAAATTTAGAAATTTTTTATTTTTTTAAAAAGTAATTTTAAAATTATAAATAATGAAAATAGTAGTTTTGAAAAAAATCATACCTTGTGAAAGTAAATATTTAATAAGAAATAATACTTTAAAACTCTTGGAAGCATGTTGTCACTCGAAATTCCGCCACCAAACTAATACAGTTAATCGAACAGTCAACTGTTATCTAAAGTTAATTGCGTTTGAATAAGCAAAAAGCAGGCTTTGCAATTGTTTCAGGATATTTAAAAGGCAAATATCTGTCAAAAGGGGGCGTGGCCCACCAGTTGATAATTTTTTTAAAAGTCATTTTGACATAGTTCTTAATTGAAAATATGGCATAAATGTTATATCCCTAGAAAGGTAATGAAATACAGATTTCAGAAATATCAAAAACTCAAAATCGATCATTCCATGATTTTTACCCTACTGACCTCCCTTAAAGTAAGCAAGACTGTGAGTGTATATTTGCTCCAAATATAAAAGGGTCACTTAGTATGAAAATAAATCATTTGAACTCTAAATTTTGGAAAATTAAAAGATCAATACATAAATAAATAAATTACTTTGAATTTTTTGAAGAGTACATTAATTTTATGTATATGTATTTATGCAGTACTCGTTTTTTCTATTGCAATATTTCACTACAAAAACAGTTCTGAACTATTTTGTAGCAAAATTTGTTAAACTTATATTTTTTATAAATTTGAATTTACTTAAATTTTCTGATGAAAAGGGATTCATAGCAGTTAAAATGTACTATAGCAAACATAAAATCTAATTTTAATAATTGTTAATGTTCTAGTAGAATTTTCCCTCTGCTCTCTATTCTTTTTTTTCTTTTTTTTTTCATTACAAAATAAAAAAGATTGTACATGTTGCTTTGTTCCCCGTCCTTACAGACCTTTTGGTTTCTTTTTAATTGATAATTATTAATTTTTTAAAAAGATAATGCTTAAACCATGAATTCAAATAGCTTTAAATTGAAATAATAGTTCACATCGTCAAAATATTTAGTATTTCGATTATTAAAATTCGCATGTAAATCTTTAATAAAATCCTTTCGTACTTTCCCCCTCCTTTTTAGAAATAATATCCTCAAACGATCAAAAATAATTCAAAACTACAACGGATGTAGAAGGCACTAGGAAAAACAAAAGACATAAAGATAAAAGGATTAAAACTAAATTCTTATTTAATGTTCATTAAGTTCAAATGTAAAAGTTAAAGCTTCTTACTTTTCTAAAAAAAAAATGGCTTAAAAAGTTCAAGAATTCATGTTTGCGATAATTTTCCTGAATGGATTATGCAAAAAACTTAATCGTAAATAAAATAATGTAAACGAATGAATCTTTACGAGTAATTTAAGTGAATAATTGTTTCATTGACTGTAATAATCGTTTTAATCCTGAAAGCATTCTCATCAAATTGAAAGTCTATTCGAATCCCCATGAATGCTTTGACGCCACCTGTTACCATCCCTTCCCATCAAATTGTGATGTTTTTATCAGGGTTTGGGGGATGTACCCGTGGCAGGAAGCATGAAAAGAAACGCGTGTACGGTCACGTGCCTTTAGAGGGGTGGTTTAGAATTCGCAGATGCGATCACGACAAAAAGCTCCGCATCCAATCTGCTCGGAACGTTTCACAACGATCAGGTGAATTATTTTACGAACGAATTCCCCTGGGATGACTTAGGACTTGGTGGGAAATGTCAGTGAGATATTTTGTGAGATGTCCTCTGTGATGGTTCCATTAAGCTGCGCGTGTCTTGATTTCTCGTGAGTGCCCGTAATTCGATTTCACGTCTGACAGTTTTAAGCAACTGGGAATGAAATTGAGTGTGTGGAAGAGTGTGCTTGTACCCAATCCACATCTGCAATGGTGGCGGTGGTTGGTGATGTTTCCTGCCGATAAGATGACTAAGATAGAATTGGTCATACTTTTGATCAGGAAAAGGTTTTTGTTGCGCGTGTGACGAAAATCCCTCCTAAGATAGGCATCACAATGTAAAAACGAAGGGTAAATATTGGAAGCATCGGGTTTCATATTAAACTACTTGCTAGATAATGTACCTTTTCCTCATAAAATTCTAATTGGTTCATAAAGGGTTAAATTTAGAGATTTTTCCTGTAAATTTGTAATGCCGGACGGTTCCTGTTTACATCTGAAACTCCTTGTCTACCCGCAGACCCGGCTAGGTGTGTGGGAGAAACTGAATAATCAGCAAACATGATTTCAATCTAATTAATTTATTGTTACCAAAATATCAATCAGACACAATAACAATCTAACTAAGATAGGTGATCAAATAGTAGAACGTGGAGGTGAGATTCAATAACACGGGGACAATACTATGGACTCTCAACTGAATCTTAAATACGCTCAATATAAACTACGTCGCACACTAATAAGCTAATTTCTAATTAATCAAGGCTCTCGATACCTGTACTTCTATGAAGCGGATCCTACACTTGAATCTTGCAAGAGATCTTTATCTGGATTAAATCACTGTCGTTGGATCCACTCTCCGTAATCCTTTTCGTGGACTAACTCCAAAACTCTTAATAATTCCACGTTACAATCTTCAACTAACAACTAACTCGCCAACTCACTTGCTACTCTTTGCTAACTCCAACTTGGGAACTCTCAAACTCGCGAAAACAAAGTTTATATAATATACTTCATTTACATAATCACGCTTTCTTATTAGGCGAAAGTTGGTTGAGATAAAATATTTTCCCCCAGAAGAATCCCCAAGGTATTAGTATAGTTGCGGATATATCCATCACAAATTGTTCAGGGCTTTTAGAAATCTCTAAAAATTTCAGAAAGATCATGCATGAAAAAAAGGGATTATGATTGACTATAATATTGTTTCTTTAAAAAATAGTGAAAATATCTGGACAAAATTTTAATGAATAGAACTTCAGAAGGACATGGAATCCAATGAAAATATTTTTTAATCATTAAGTATAATGAAATTTACTGCAAACTATGTATGTTATTCGTAAGTGGACTATTTCTTGTACTTCTTGTATTTATTAAATTTTTAATGAAAATATTGTTGATAATTACATACATAAAGATCATGTATAATGCTAGTTACGTAAAATCACCATGATATTCAATTTTGTAATTAAATCCCCCAAATTAATTCATAAAATGAAATAAAATTTTTAAATAAATCTAAAATTATAAATGTTTTATCGCAATTATATTTGTAATTAAATCAATATCCAGCGAAATGCATTTGGATCATTTCCTTTTGGTATGAACACATATTTCAGCTACTTTTTCTATGGCTTCAATGTGATATTTGTTTTATAGTTTAATATTAAATCAACACTAATGGATCAAATAGTAAGATTTCTAAATTAAGACTCTAACTTGTTTTTGTAATTGAAAATTTTCGACAAATGGAAAATAGTACGTTAGAAATAATTATTTCCGATATGATTTGTAAAATTTTATTTAAAGATAATTCTAATAAAATGTTTTTATCATCATAATCATTCAATTTGCCCATTTTTAGCCCATTATAATGCTATTTTCCTTTGATTCTTATAATATTCTAACAGTTTTTTAATTTTCCACTTAAAACTCCCATCATTGCTTAAATATAAGTTATTTTATTTTTTTATTTGTTTTATTTATATTCTTACGTAAAGTTTTTTAACACTTGTTCTATGGGTTGGCAAACTATTGATAATAAAAGTTAACACTTATATTTGGCAATAAAAGCATCAATAAGTACTATAATCTTCTTTTGGAATGTTATCATGATTTTCAATGTATCTAATGTATTTTATTCTCATTTCAGTATACACGTTCCAATACAAATTCAAGGTTTTATTTTTATAACTTTTTCTGTATATTTTATGTAGCCTTTTCAGTATGTTTTATAGCCTTTTCATTATTCAACGCACTACCTCAAGATAATTGTTATTCATTCAGTTGTTCTTAACATGGGAGGAAATGTGAAAGCTACGTTATTATAATTCTATAAGACTTCTCTTGTCTAATTTTTAACAACATGACGTGATTAGTTTTATTATCTCTTGAACTTAATTGAACTTTGCCTAGTTTCTAAAAAACATTATTTAACTTTCTCTTTTTAATTATATTACTTTCCCAACATTAAAAAAACTTGTTGATGACAAAAAAAGTGATCAATTCTTCTCATTAAATGAAATAAATCTGATTAAAAAAATCTGTTATTGCATTTGTTAGTTATTACTAACTACACTTCAAATTCTTTCTCATGTACTATTCAATTTCAGTTTCTTTTTGTTATATATAGTTTAATTAAAATTGATTCTATGTTTTTCGAAACATAAGTTTATAATCAATTAACAAACGTAACATTTTTTAAAAGGTTGATTGGTAGTTCAGAGTATGAATTAAAAGCGGCACAGTTGCTCAGAATCTTCATACGTTTGGAGACCACTGTTTTAAATTAAAGTACATTTCTTAAATATAAAGAATTGTAGAAACTGCTTTACATATTATAATAAATATTTTATGTGTGTGTGTAGTATAAAATATAAAATTATCCTAGTCCAGCGTTTTTCAAACTGTGGGCAACCCCCTCCCCCTAAGGGGGCATGATAAACCTACGAGAAAGGAGCTAGCATATTGAAAAGTCGAAAATAAAAGATTAAAAAAATTACAAATTTACTGAAAGGTAGTAAAAAACAAAATGCATTCTGATATAATAAAAAATAAAATACACATTTACACTGATATAATACACTTATAAATGTATTAGTACTTTACAATGTATTTGATTACTAATCTCTCAATACCAAATTAAGAACAAGTTTAATAATTACTAGTGACTTCCATGGGCTTGTCATGTGCAATATCATACACAAAATTCAATACTTATCTTGATAACTCGTACGGTTTATGATTAAAATCATACTGCAACTTTAACATCAAAGTACATTATTATTGCATTCAATACATTGTTATTGTATGCAGGGGGGCGCGAGGAAAATTATGATTGAAAATTGTGCCGCAAATATTCAAAGTTTGAGAAGCACTGTCGCAGACACATTAAAATACATTTCATTATCAGGTAAGCCCACACGCAGTTGCAATACTCTACATATCAGAATACGAGCATCAATCTATCGGCACATCTCTTCAAGTATCAGCCATTAGGTTATCATTCGTAAATCGCCAATTTCATATAAACACTTCTGAAAGAGTTCCTGATATCCTTCTCTTGTGCTCAAGGAAAGGGTGCCTTCACACACTCTAAAACGAGATGTGATAGAGGAGAAGGGTATATCACGGAACAACTTTTTGCTTAACAGTTGAAAAATCATTCGTCGCGTCCGCTAAAAGAGGTATTTTGAAAGACAATATCACTCAGATCGACCACACACGCTGGCTGTAGGCTTTTCAACAGATGTCTTTTAATGTAACATCATATCGCAAATAGATTCTTCTTTTATTTTTTAGCTCTTCATTGGCTCCTCTATATTGCTGGGCCTGTTTGCTCTATCTCTTTTCCTTTCAAGTTATTATTTTTTACTCGTATTTCATTTTGTGTCGCAAGCGAAAAAGATAACCTACCGCAGTTATGATTAGGCGAACTGGTCTGCTTCTGTACATTCATGCGGTTATGTAAAGAAAAGAATTGGGAGAAAATAGATTTGAATTTCCGGAGTAATTGATTTATGTATTATTTTGTGTTAAAAGATTGATTTATATCGTTTTTAGCGATGAAACCATAACAGCCATGAAGGAACTCACCATTAGCTTTTCTTCTCGAAAATAGAAAAACCGTTGCGACAATTTGGAATTAAAACTATTGCAAAGCAAAGATTTTATAAAGTGTAAATTATTATTCCAACTTGTGGTTATATATATATGTTGATTCTGTATCTAGCAATAATTTAAAAATAGTTAATATTACAGTTAATAATAAAAGTATCACTGTTTGAAAAGTAGACTGAGTAAAACATAAGATAGAAAATTAAAATGTTACTCATCTTATGAAATCTACTACATTAAATGTTCTTAATTTAATTAAATAATTAAAAAGTTATGTTATAAAATTGTAAAACATGTTTTTTGCTAGACTATTTCTATTACTTTCCATTATAAATTTAATTTTAAAACACAGATATTTGTTAAATATATAATTCCTTTATTATATTCCAAGATTTTCTCTTTACTATTGAACATCTTTGATTGATGAGTGTATATTCACCCATTTTTGAGATACATATTTTTCATTTATGCGTAATAAATTTTGTATTGCATTTCCATTTCATTTTTTCCTGACTGTTCATGTAAATATGTACAAAGATGAATAATTTTAATTCTATTTTATAAACAATTATTATATATAATTCAGATTGTTAAGATATGTGCCCTTATTCATATTTGTAGTTTAAATACTATTGTCAAATGCGAAATTATGTAATTTTAAGGGAATATTATTATTAACGAACATTTACTTTTAATTTCTTGTACAATATAATACTAATAAACAGTACTTTTTCTTTCAAAATTATGCGATTTGTTCCCCAGAGGCTGTTATGTGAAATGATATGTACTACATTGTAAATTTAGAGCTATCACTTTTTGAAGTGAAAACTTCTTTAGCGGCGTTGGGCACTTTTTGGTAGGGGAAAATCTTATGGGTTCGCGTCACCGACATGCTCTGACTGGCGCACGCGCAGTGTGCTGTTCGCCTTAGACACTTTTTGGATGGGTGAAATCTCGTGCGTTCGCGTCACCGACATGCTTATAGCAGTATATCTGTAGCTATACAGCTGACGTATAGTGTTGTATATGTCTTATAAGTGAAATTCAATGGATTTAGTGAAAAGTTCAATGTGTATATACTGTGCATTGTTGAAATAGTGCTTTTGTATGATTATTATTTGAATCGCTTAATTGAAGAATGATTGGGCGGTACAATAGTGAGTACTAAATAAATATACTAATTTTTTTTTTTAAGATAAAAAATAAATAACAGAAAATTATTTCAAAAACTCGTATTTTTTGGCGTTTGAAACTAATAACTAACTTGGCGTAAAATCTAATAACAATTCAAGATTAATGTGTTGAAGTTTAAAATATGGTTATTAATGGAAATAAACATCATAAAAGATCAACAAGTCATCGAGAGGATCTAACGTTAGAATTGAAAAGGTTACAAAACAATACACTACAAACGGTAACCAAAACTTTTCTAGAATTCATCTCCAACAAGAAAGGATTATCGATATTTTCATTCAATTGTCAAAGTCTGCATGCGCATGCAGCTGACCTAAAAAATGATGCTATCGTAAGAAAGTCAAATGTTCTTCTTTTCTCAGAAATTCGTATGAAAAACGAACCACTTGATATATATATTCCGAATTTCAACTTTGTTGTAAGTTATTAAAGAACCGAAGTTCCAGCAGCAGGCGTAGCTATTTATCACAATACTCAAGATACGTCACACTTCATTACTTCACATATGGACATATATACTAAATTCACTAGAAGCATTGGTGTTAATGTTTCTGATATAGGCGAAATATGCGTTGCTCGTGGCGATTCCGAGAATGGGCAATACATATTAATGGTTGCCGTTTATATTTCGTCTGGAAAATCTATGAGACAGATTCAACAATTTTTATTCGAAAATTTGATGATTTATACAAAAGAAGGTTCTGAAATACTCGAAAAAAATTTGGCGAAAAATATGATAATGTACCGATGATTTTAAGTGGAGACTTCAATATTGACTTTGCAGATGATAAAAATCTACCACTAATTGAATTTCTAAATGAAACACTTAATTTAAATATATCCAATGATCGAAAACTGAGTGCTACAAAATATAAAACGACGATCGATGCGGTTTTTACGTGATACATAGATAAATCTGAATCATACTTTTTCCTTTCTTACTTTAGTTACCATAAGCCTATTGTATCTTTTTTAGAACAAAATGAAATAATTGAAAGTACAAAAAGTCTAAGTATTGTTGAAATTAATGATGATAATGTTGCAAAAACAATTAAAATAATAATGTTAAAAATCAAGTACTTTGAAATTTTAATTAAATACAAATACTATCCATAAATAATATGATTGTATATTTATTGTTATTTCAATTGAATTGTATTTATATTTTGTCATGATCTTGTACAGCCTGTTATATATTTGAATAATAAAGAAAACACCATATAAACATGCGTATAATTGTTGCTCGGAGTGTCAATAGATGTGAAAACCAGATTGAAGTTGATAATTTTAATTCAAACGTTATGAAATTTCAAATTTCAATACTAAATGTTCTAAGTTTTCACTTCTATCGGCAGTCTCTATGACTGCCTTTTTTTTATTTTATTTTTACAGAGAACGAGTAATTATAGAATTGTATTCGTATGAGGTCTTAGATATTGTGTACATTCTTCTGCACAATGCTCATCATTTAAATATCAGTCACACTTAATTTTGGTGCGACGATTATCAAACTTAAAATTTCATTTATAAGTTGTTTAATAATAATATTATTAAATTATTGGAATTTAATTTCACGGAATTTTGCCAAAATTGTTCAAAAATCTGAAAACATTTTTTTAAAAAATATCTTTTACTTTTTTTTCTGATACTTTTTCGTTAAAGAATCGAAATAAAAAGCATTTCTTAAACTTTTAAATTATTTTAGTAGAGAATGGGATCTCTTAAAATTGAATAATCAACTTCTTTTTCCGATATTTTAAATTATAAACTTGTTTTTCCGCAATTGAATAACAAGTTCATTTATTTTGTTTGCCTACATTTTTAGCTATAAATAAGAAAAGATTGATTTACTTTTTCACGAAAATCATCCGTTTATGTAAATAACAAAACTCAATTCATTTTCGTTTATTATTTTTTTTATTTATTTAAATAATTTGATTTAGTGTTTTTATTCATATGTGTAATATTCATTACTTCTTGATTTTAGACTTGTTTAAAAGTCATTTCAAGTTACACTGATTTAAATTTGCGTATAACTGAATAAAAATATTTTTTTAAAAAATTTTTAAGTAAATTCCCCTTTTTTTAATAACTAATTGACGATTTAAAAAAATTAAATAAATAAAATCTTTTTAATTTAAAGTCATAATTAATTTCAAAATAATAAAAATATATTTATACCCCGAAAAGTATTTCCGGAAAGTTTAAAAAAATTTCGATTATTGTTATACTCAATAATAATTCCTTTAATGAATATCTGACCATCTGCTGCAGGAATATTATCAACATTTTTCTTATTGGTCATTTGATAGTGATTGATTCAAGATTAATAATTGTGCTATTAGTGTAAAGTGGCCTGAAAAATGTGCCAATAATAATAAAATATAGAATACATCCCAATATAATAAAGTACACCATGGTTGCCAAAAGCACACACAAGGAAGGGGGGGGGGGGTCCCCGGATCCAAACACTCACCCACAGCCCTTGAATTTTTGCCGATTGATTACAATCCTATGTATATTGTTTGCAAAATTTAATTAAATAATGGTTATTAATAATTAGTTTTATTAATTAATGCAAACTATATACATTCAATAATGTTAGTTCACTGTTTTTTGCTCTCGGCAATCGACGAAATCAAAAGAATACGTTGGGCGGCTTGTTGGGGGTATGGTATGAGAATGGTGGACTGGGACCCCCTCCCCCTTCTTGAAAAACTCTTGTGGGTGCCACTGATGGTTGCTGAATCTTGCTCTATATGGCTCACGTATCATAAATTCGAATTCTATTCCACATTAAATATCATCGTAGGGAATAGTAAGATTAGCTGTAATTTAATTTCCAATTGTTTTCAAAATTCTCAGATGGGAGAGTCTTAGAATATGTGACATTAGTTGTAAATTAAATGTCAGTTGAATAGATGGCGCTGCAAGTCATCCGAGATATATACATACCTTGTTTGGCTTGTAGAGTCAGAGTATGTAATGTTCTTTGTGCTGTGTACGTCTTCTGTGTTGTCTACGAAATTAAAAAAAAATGTCCAAAAGAATGGATTTAATCATTGGATTGATATAAAATATATTAGATATAAGCGTTTATTTGTCCCCTGGAATTAAGGATTAAGGAAATATAACAGTTGATACTTTATTGTAACATTCATAATTCAAATTACGAAGTCTTCATTGGTATTGATTTAAAATTGCCTTATCAATATTCTTGAATCGCTGTAGTGTAATATTAATTCAAAAAGTTCAATAAAATTTAATAATATTTCAATAGCCATCGATCATTTAATCTATTTTAAATATTTATAAATAAAGAAGAAAGAAGCGTATTTGTTATTTTAGTGTACTTTTCATTTAGTATGTGAAGTTGATAAAAATTTCGCTGCGCAGTTTGATTAATAACAAATCACTTGATTTTCTTCTAATACGAAGCAAACTACGTATAATTCTTATCGCTTAATTATTTGTCTTTTAAAGATAAAGCAAATTAATATAACAAACAAACAATAAATCACAAAAAATTTATTTGTTTTCAAAGAAAAACAGTTAATAAACTCAATAAATATCTTAATTAGTTACGTTTTATATATAACAGTAGCTATTTAATACATTACATAATACGCTTTCGATCAGATAAGTTACAGATTACACGAACAAATTAGGCTTATTTGTATATCTTAATAAACAAGGCTTTTTGCACACAGAAAGCTCTATGTATGGATAAATATACTCGTCGTATCCTTTTAATGAAAGTACTCATTGTTGCAAGTTTTATTTTGAAAGAAGAACGATGCTTTTGATTAACTGGTAATTAATACTCTAAGAAAGCAAAGATGCGCTTAGAAGAGGAGAAAAAAAGATGGCTTTCTCACATACACCAACTGTTTACAGTCGTGTTTTTTTATGCTTCTGCATGAGATACTCGGATAATGATGAAATAATAACAGAATTAATTGCCGCTAAGTGGGTGACTCATTAAGTATGATTTGGCTGTCAAAAAACGGCTTTATCGGCTAAACGAAATCATCTTAAGAGTGAAGTTAACACTCTTTTTTAACAGTAATGTGAAACCACCATTAAAATGTTTTTATTAAAAAAATTTTTAAAAAAAACATAGGACCGTTTAATTATGGTTTTCCAAAGATAGTAAATATTTCGAAGAAAATCTTCATAAAAATATAAATAACGAGTACTGAGGAATCGAAATGTTTATATTTATTAGCTTGGTTTTATTCTAAGAACTTTATCTATATGAGTTAAATATGTATCTTAGAAACACGCTGATAAGAAGTGTATTCGTGAGAACTAAAATAAATAAAGTTAAACATTTGCGTTTTTCTTATTTACTATAAGCAAATAAAATAATCTCACACAAACCTTTCTTCGAAATTTAAGGATTCTAGAAACTGTTATGGGATCATACGATTGTATAATTGTATGAGTTTAGAAATTGCTTTGTTTATATTGGGTTGTTCGGAAAGTAATATCGTTTCTTTTTGTGGAAATGAAAGACAGTTTTCGTATAATAAACAAATACTTTATTAAATTATATATTGGCCGTTCTGGTCCAACACCTTTTGCCATCTTTCAGGTAGTAGCATAATTCCACGCTCATAAAATGTTCGGTCTTTGCTGGCAAAAAACTGATCGAGGTGGTTTTTGACCTCCTCATTTGAGGCGAAGATTTTACCGTCTAAAAAATTTTGGAGTGACCGGAACAAATAATAATCCAATGGTGCCAGGTCTGGAGAATATGGTGGGTGTGGCATTGTATCCCATTCAAGCTGTAAAAGCTTTTGGCGAGTGACCAAACTTGTGTGAGGTCTCGCGTTGTCTTGGTGAAACACTACACCTTTCCTGTTGATTAGTTCTGACCTTTTCTGTTGAAGTGCATCATTCAGTTTGTCCAGCTGATGACAGCAGACTTCCGAATTAATCGTTGTGTTATCCTGTAAGAGTACCAAAAAAAAAGAAAAAAAAAAAACGATTCCTTTAAAATTCCACCAAACAGACAGCATCACCTTTTTTTGGTGAATATCGGCTTTGGAAATGGTTTGAGCCGGTTCATCTTTTTTGCTTCATGACCTCTTGCGTTTGACGTTGTTGTATACAACCCATTTTTCGTCCCCAGTGATGATGCGCTTCAAAAACGGATCATTTTCGTGACGTTTGAGAAGCGAATCGCAGACGTCAATGCGGTGACACAGATTTCTCCCCCTCAGTGGGCTCACCTTCTTTAGGTGAGTACGGGTGTCACAGTCCCGAGGTGCCCTAGTGATCTTTTCCTTTTCCCACGGGGTTTACTGTCTTTGGTAAACACGGGCTTCACGAACCCGGGGTACCCTAGTGATCCTTCTCTATTTTCGACCCTCTTTCTTGTCATTCAATTCATTCTTTCTTTCTCTTCCTGTCTAGACCACAGATATTAAAACAAATGTTTGGCGCAGTATAGCCGAAATCGGCTCTTGCGCCAATAAACCCAAAATCACTCACTCACTCACAGATTTCTCTCTGTTGAGAACATGGGGAACCCATACATCGAGCTTCGAGGATAATCCCAGGCCTTTCAAGTGGTCATAAACTGTTGAATTTGATAAATTTAACCTCAATCCGATCTCACGTGTTGTTATTCGCCGGTTCGCATCAACTAATGCCTTTATCGCGTCTTTTTCAGCTTCAACCGGCCTTCCCGAACGTGGTGCATCTTCGACATCAAAATTGCCGGATCGAAATTTAGCGAACCAGTTCTGGCACTGGCGTACTGTCAACACACTTCTCCATACACATAGGTTCAATTTCTTTCTGGCTTGAACAGCATTTTTACCCTTTTTGTAGTAAAATAGTAAGATATATATATGTCGAAAATGCTGCTTATCGATCTCCATATTTAAAAGGGCACCAACCAAAAAAAAACTGCGTAGAATTAATTGGAATTTTTCACACACAAGCCTTGCTATATGAGCTCTCAAAGCATATAAAAATTATACGGCTTAAATGTGAAGTTGGGTGCAAAAAAATACAATTAAATCCTTGTCGGGAAAAAAGGAAATTACTTTCCGAACAACCCTATAAGTTTTTGAATTTTTTTATGTAATACTAGCCGTTACCTTCCCGCTTCGCTGGTATTTCATGTGTTTTATAAATTATCTGTTTATATTCTGACAGACAGACAGACAAAATTTTAAAAATTGGTTTTTTGTTATGAGTACCGTATATATTTTGTGCATTAAGTAAAGCTGCTAATTTGAAATTACAAACAACACTTCAATTTTATTTATTGTATAGATATAGATTGGGATATAATAACTGTTGTTTAAATGTGACTAAAAATGTAAATAAAAAAAAAAAAGAAAAGATTAAAAAACTAACCGTAAAACTTATCAATTTTTTGTTTCTTGCATTGCTTTTTACTTATGAAGCCTTGATTTATTATTTTTAAAAGTGCATCCGAAACAGCCGATGCTCTACTTAACTGAACAGTGAGATAACTATCATAAAAAAAAAATTATGGCACGTGTCAGCGTATTATCATGTGCGCGTAACACTGTTATGTCTCATGAAGAGCATCGGTCGCCAGTAACCAAAACAACGACTTCATTAGCTCAGCTTGGCGTTCATCTTGGCATTCAGTTTCACGTTCACCCGTATAGTTTCCGTTCCCGTAAGAATACGGGAATAAAATATAGCCTATGTTACTCCCCGTTAATGTAGCTTTCCATTAGTGAAAGAATTTTTAAATCGCACCAGCCGTTTCCGAGATTAGCCGGAACATACAGACAGACAGACAGACAGACAGACAGACAGACAGACAGAAGACAGACAAAAATTTTAAAATTTTTTTTGTTATGAGTACGTATATATTTTAGTGCATTAAGTAAAAAGTCTAATGAAATTACAAACAGACACTTCAATTTTATTTATTTATAATATATTCTATAGTGAATCATTTTTTTTTTCAATTTACTCAATACCATAAGTTCTAAATAAATACTTAAAACAGTAGTTGAGTGGGTTTTACTTAACTTTTCAAAAAGTACGTTTTTTATTTTATAATAATTACAAATAAGTATAATAATTATTATAGTACCATTAATAGCTAAATATTACAAATTTTATAATTCAAATATGCGCAATTATAAATAACTATTATTCAAATATTGTTAAAAGAATCTTTCATTATCATTTATGTAGAGAGAAGTTAATGTTACAGGAAATAATGCTCAAATAAAAGTAATAAGTCAAAGCACAGCAAGGAAGAATGGAATTTTGTTTGTAGAATTCCGCAACATTAACTATGAAAAAAAGAAAAACAAGAAAGAAAGAAAGATGGGATTCTACTGCAGGAATAGGATGCCTTTTTTTTGTTGGAAGATAGAATTATTCTATTTCTTGTTTATATAATAAGATTGCTGTAATTTATGAACTATTCAATAAAATAATATTAAAGAAAATTCAATGATAAATATTTTTTTAAATCTATGCAAATCTGTATAATTCTTTTATATACTAACTTCAGAATACTCCTCTTTTAAGGTGCTCTAAATCATAGGTTACCAGCCTTTTTTGAACTGGGCCCTCTTTTCTAAAAAAAATTCGATATCGCCCCCTTTTCTAGTGAATATTTCGATGCCCCTCCCCCTTCCACTCTAGAGAAATAAGAGTGTACATAACATATGGTGAAAACAAGAGTTAAGTCTTAAAAAATATCCTATTACTAAAAGAATATATTTTTTTAACTTCATTTTTCTTCTAAAGTCCCAGATTTTTTACTTGATAATCTAAAATATCTTATTGCCCCAAATATATTTAAATGTGTTCTATTATATATTTTAGCCATAGTTAGGATATTGTTGGAATTGAAACGCTACT
>BMAO01023857.1:104104-120463 GCA_019973975.1 Trichonephila clavata | reverse complement strand
GAAAGAGTGTTGAAAGAGCGTTTTCAGGTTTGAAATTTATTCTCCGAGACAACAGAAGTAATCTCAGTGAAACCACGTTAGAAGATATATTAATAATTAGAGGCAATTTTCATATGTTAAATAAATAATATATTTTTTACATAATTATTGCAAGGCCAAGTGCACGGATGTGAGAGTCAAACGACGAATGTGGGTAATCATGAACCTAGTTGTCAAATCGATTTTGATAATGGATAACAATGCCAATGCTCGCCGTCCTCTGCTCACCGCTCTATCGTACCTGCTGTTTGTATCAATTCACATAGTGTACCAATTTAAAAAAAGAATAAAATCTTCTAAATTTTGATAGAATTACATTTTTTGTTTATGATAGAATTATATTTTTAGTACAATAAGAATATACATAAAATGAAATTATTCATTTGGAACTGAAACGAAAACAGTTATTTTTGGCGGAGCGAAAACCGGAACTGAACCGATATTAATTTTTTAGTTGAACCGGAACAAAAAAAATTACGGTTCGAAGCCCTGATTTTAACCATGAGCAGGGTGATTTGGACGGTTGAACAGAGAAAAGTCACACATCTGGCGCGAAACCGATTTTCGACGCCAAGCGAAATAAACGACGAAATAAACAACACACAGGGGTGAAACAATTATTCGTTTTAAGGTCTTTATTAATATCTTTTCAACTATTGCAATATTGGAATGAAAAACAGTTTACGTCCTATTCTCAGACCTACTGAATATACGCACAAAATTCATAAGAATCGGTCTAGTCGTTTCGGAGGAGTTTGGTTACAAACATGACACAGAATTTTATATATTACATGTTTATTTTCGTTCTGTTTCAATTTTTCATGTTTAAGACTTTCTGTGAGTGTTTTGGTTTGTTCAGAGCTGTGGTTATGATGATTTCATCAAAATTAGGGCTAAATTTTTCTGTTTTAATTAAATTGTTATGATTGTATTTTAGTGACACACAGTTTTATATTGTTTATTTTCTAAACTTTAAATTTCTTGCTTATTGTTGTAGTTTGCACTAATTATGTAATACCGTGACTTAAAAAAAGGGGGGGGGGATATTTGTGAATCGTTAGATTATAAGGTACTCGCGTATTAGCGTCACCGCAGCAAATTGGGCAACGCAAATCACACTTTCATTTCAAAACAATGAAGATTCTAACATATTTTATATGTGAAACCAATCACACACACAGCGAAATTTTGGAAGAAAATGGTGCGATTCATGAGGTGCCAATTTGGCTGCGGTGACATTAATACGTAAATACTGATATAATTGCTCATTCATCAACACAAATATCAGTGAGCTTGGTCTTATTCTCATTGATTTTCAATCCCATTCTGAAAGCCTCTTTCTCTAAAAGATAAGAAGGCTTGCCTTTTGCGGTGGGCGTTCGGGCAATGATATCAATGCCATCAGCAAAAGCAACAACTGTTAAATTATAATTAGAATCTTTTTTTTTTTTACAAATCTTCCAATTAAAAAATTTTTACAATTTATTAAAGAATTGTATAATCCAAGAATTTTTTCCTACCTTTCTTCTATAAATTCTTTACTAAAATTTATTCTTTTAAATTCTATATAATTTTTTAAATAATAAATATCTTAATTTTTTTTCTTAACTGTATAAAATCCAGACGGTAAAATGTTTCCCTATTTTAAAATGGATTTCTTCAGAATATATGAAATGAATTAGATTATTTTAATTACTTCCTTTTTTGCATCTTATAAAGTAATCCATGCAACTTTAAACCAACTACTGAAATAAAGGCTACACTTCTTAGATTTTATACACTCTGATGTGCTACATTTTGCTAACACTTTAACTTCTTTCATATTATCTTTTGATTGTTGTGTTCAAAGTGAAATTAATACGTGACGGATCTACACGCGTCCTTACACTAATCCTCCAGGGAAATCTTTGGGGCTATTAAAAATTATCAACCTTCTCCTAAGAAGGAGACGTGATATGCAAATTAAGTTTAATATACATAGTTCAGGTTCGCTTACTAGTGGATAGATAGTAGAAAGTTGCTAAGTGAGTTAGAAAGTGAGATGGTTAGAAAATTATTTAACTAAAGGTGACAAGTGATATACAAAGAGAAAAATAGGTTAGAAAGTCCATGGGAGAGATTAAAGACAGGAAGGTGATATTTGGATGATTAAGCCTTAATTCATAAAAAGATTGCCTACAGTTCAGGTATAGTCACCTTCATATTACGTTTGATATTTAAGGTATTAAAGAGATTAAGCTGCCAATAGTTACATACCGAGTATCTACCGTGTAAAGTAATAGTGAGGTAGTAGATCGACTATTTTAAAGTGGTTGATTTATTAGATGTATTCTCCCAAAACGCGACTCTCGTCCCCCCCCCCCTCTGTTGACTGATCGGAAACATCCTATTTATGGTATTTCATTGAATTGTTTTTGCGTTAATTTAAACATTGAATAAATAATTTTAAATTATCATGTCGAATCCATCCTGCACTTTCTCCCTCACCTTTAGCTGGGTCACAGGGTAGAACGGGAAGGGGGGTTATTACAAGTATAATCTAACTTTAATTAATATTTTATTATTTAACACTATTAAAGAGCTTATTTTAAATTATTTACAGACATCATATGCCATTCTCTTCAAAAGGATTTGAATTTTTTCATTTCGTTATGGATATACGAGGGCAATTCGGAAAGTAACCTCCGAATCACTGTAAAAAACAAACTAGGACAGAGGGGAAAAAATTTATTTTCATATCAAAGGTACAACTCTCCTCTATTTTTCAACATAGTTTTTCCCATTATTCAAGCACTTTTACCGTTTTACCAATTCCTTCTGTATAAAAAGCAGCCACCTGCGATTTAAACCAATGTATCACAGCGTTTTTAAGTTCCTCTGCGTCAGAGAAATGCTGTCCCCCCAAGACATTTCTTCATTGTAGTAATTAGATGGTAATCGGATGAGATCAGCACTCACTACAGACAGCGTTCCACTTCGTGATTCCTCACGGATGTGTGTTCTTCCGTCCTTGAAAAAGCATATCCATTGACTCACTACACCTTCATTCATAATGTTTGGCCCGTATATGGCACACAATTCAAGAGGGACATCCGCTGGTGACAGTGTTTTTGCCTTAAGAAATCTTATATCACTCCTCGCACCTCACATTTCACGGATTTTCTATAGCGGCACATATTTTGTCCCGTTATAACTAGCAAAGTCTTGGCTCTACAACACTCTCATTCGCCGACTGGAAGCTTACTGAATCAGTGATTGTTCGTGTATTCGATTGAGGGCGCTCCGAACCGTACTTCCAGCGCCACGCCGAGACGGCGGTGAGTTTCCGAATTGCCCTCGTATTCGTATAATTTAGTTTTATCATTTATATAATCTGTCTGTTCATATTCTGTATTGTACGATTTTAGAAATTTGATATATTTATCTTTTCTTTCTCCTTCTGACATGTTGAAAACCTGGCAACATGTCACATATGATCTATAATTCCATGTGGATTCTAATAAATTTAATCATTATGTGAATTATTTATTTATTTATTTATTTATTTTTTTTGAAGCTCGGAAATGCTTTGAATTTAAAATTTTGGGTGCTTTGATGTCAGAAATATCTCAAATATATTTTAAATTTGGGGTGTTTAGGGTTTGGAATATATGGACGTCCTTAGTGCCAGCCTAGAGGTAACTAGGCTTCTACTTCTGTTCTGAAGTGATCCTATGAGAGGGAGTAATGATGTGAATTAAAAAGGGGGGTTCACTGAGCTAAAAAATAGCAACAGCGGTAAAGGAAGGGGGAGGGAGGGGTGGGTGTTTCGTTTCGGTCGAAACGAAGAAACGGTTTTCGACTTTGGTTCTTCACTTGGGGGGGTGGGGGGGTTAACATGAGACTTCGTCCGCTATTAATTCTCTAATGGCCCTTATGCGTCCGACTTTTGTGGGGATAGTTGTAGCTATTGTAATGAATTTTTCTAATAGATCGAAGGTATCTTGCACGGCTGGACTATTGAGTTTCTCTAACAGATCTGAGGGGAAATTTTGACTATTGACAGGATTGGATTTATTAGGTGCGGCGGAAGGGCCGGGTTGGGAAGTTGTGATGGAAGGGCCGGATTGGGAAGTTGAGGTAGAAGGGCCGGGCTGGGAAGCTGGGCTCTGTGCGGCAGTTTGACTTCGCTGCTCCCAAATGTTCTCTTTGGGTGGCTCCGGATTGATACGAGAAGCTCTTTGCAGCCTCTTCCTCTCTTTTTCTGCATCCATTCGGGGTTTAGGATTCTTCGGACATCCAAGGAAATTTGCGGGGTTTTCGTAAAAGAATATTGGAAGTGCTGATTTTTTTAAGGGAAGGGAAAATGTTGAACGAGAAAGCCCAAGCGATGCCGGGCCATGCACTCACACAGAAGTTCTGGCACATGAGGGAAAGAGGAAATTCTCTTGGGATTGAGTTATACACTCGGTAAAAGCCCGTGCAACGCCGGGCTTAGCGGAGGGGAAATAAACATAGAAGTCAAAGTAATTTCGAAAAATAATATTGGAAGTGCTGATTTTGTGAAGGGAAGGGAAAATGTTAAACGAGAAAGCCATGATACGCACTCACGGGCCATGCACACACATCGTACGCGTCACACCCACACAACAGTGCTGGCGTCAGAAAGAAAAGAGGAAATTAACATGGGGATTAAGTTATACCCTCTGCAAAAGCCCGTGCAACGCCGGGCCAGTTAGTTAAATCTTATTTTTAAAAAGCTCGAAAATGCTCTGGATTTGAACTTGTGGGTAATTTGATGTCAAAAAGATTCAAATATGTTTTAAATTTGGGGTGTTTAGGGTAGTATAGGGCATTTTTATATTTTTAGCCCCCTCCCCTCTCATTTATTACAAATATCCATAAATTGTGTAATCTTTAAGAGTTTACCAACAAATAGAGTAAAGAAATTTTAGTTATTCATTTTTCAGTATGCAGTTTCCTTTTCTTCATATCATACATTAGACCATCAATCGTATACATCAATCAACAAACTTTTCTTCATTTGCAATTTTTATTCAAAATAATATATCAATTCATATTCAAAATAATATATCTCCATTTTTTTTTTAGCAATACGTATTATTTAAGGGGACATAATACGATTCAATTGACAAAAATCGGTCAAAAAAATCAAATCTAAATTTTTTAGCCTATATTGTTCTTTATATACTTTTCTATAACCTCACAAAATTTTATAGCTCTAAACTTTAAAAAAAAAAAAAAAAAAACGCAGAATTATGATGGCTTTTACGTTCGTTTTTATTCACATCCCTACGGCAAACCAAAACTTTTATCTTACTTATCTCAGAAAGATAAAATAACTAGTTTGTCTTTATTTAACCCCTTCAGAACCGGCGATCGGATAAAGAAACGTTTACCCAGGCCCGCACTTTCCGAGAGTATAAGTACGCTTGTGGGCGGGAATTTAACTGCTTCTTTTAAATATTCATATAAAATCTTTAATGTGCTAAAATTTACAATTTACTATCATTGAGATTACACAGTAAAAATCTTTTCGCTATAATTTTAAAAAAATAAACGATTGCGAATTTTAAGGAAAATGTTTTCATTTCAGAGTACTCTTTATGAATGTCTGATACCCAATTTTAACTAATAAGCTTTCCATCTTTCTTAAGTTTAGTCAAAATATAAGCAAAACTCCAGAGCGCAATAAATCACGAACCTTTAAACGCCAGATTGTCTCGAAAAAATTAAACGTGTGTAGTTGTTTACATTCATAAATATCCCGGATCTTTAATTAAAAAAGAACTCGAAGTCACGCGAAAGCACACATATTAAAGTTCAAAGTTTTGTAAAACATTATTCGAAAAAAAAATGGACTTGAACTACCCTCTAGTGACTTGAAAAAATTGTTTAAAAACGTTCCAAACTCAAATCACACCGGTGTGATCATGGGCCTCAGAGCAAGGAAAGCGCAATCACGTATATGATTGGTGCTGGAGGAAAAAAAGCGTGATCTTATATGTGTGTTTATGTTCCTGAACGGGTTAAAATGATAAAGCTTTTTTACTATTGTGCCTAATGCTTTGAATTTTTTTTACCTATTGCTAATAGTAAATGTAACAAAAGTTGGTATGCATTTTTGAATCAAAGTAACACTTATTTTCTTAAAAATAATTAAACTCAGAATTTATACATTTTTTAAGGAATTTTCAATGAGCGTTCATAAAAAGAAGTATTGTACGAATACCAATCATGTTATCGCAAAACCCATACCAACTTTTGTTATGCATAGTTTGACGTACTTGTCAATCAAATTTACTGCGTGTATGTACATTTTTGTAGGAGGAGTAGCATTTTAAAATCACTTCACAAATTTTACGTTTTTTTCCTTAAAAAATTAAATGGCTAGCTTTTTATGAAATTTTGAACACAAAATTTGTTTTTTTACATTATACATACACATAGGAAGCAACCAAAAGGTTTTTAAAAATCCTTAAATTAAAATTTTTTTGCGTAAATCATACCATGTCCCATTAAGAGAAACTCCCAAAAGATAACAGCTGTGCTGAAAAGTTTATGTCTCAAATTACGATAAGTATGTTTCGTTTCATAGGTACCAGCGTTCTATCGATAAAAATTCTCGATAAGAATTATTGAAGCTTCTCACTTATCTAAAATAAAAAGCATCTAATATCTTTAGATTCAGGGAGTATTTTAAGCGCTCAGTTCATGTTTTGAAGTGGAAAAGAAAGCGGTTATTGAAATTATTTGGCGAAAGATATTTTGTATTAACAATGTCAGATGAAACAAGTAAACCAGTGCTTACAATTATTTGGAAGATCAAAAATTTCACTTATAGCTGCTATAATGCAGATAGGAATCTTTACAGCCCTGCCGTCAAGATAGATTCCTTGAAAGGAACTTTATGGAATTTGATTTTGGAATTCGACCATTATGACGAAAATTTCATTCATATTTTTCTGCAAAAAGTTTCATCCGATTACAGTCCGGTAGGCATCCTTATAGGAGTTGACATATCTTTACTCTCCACTGACGGCACTTTTAAATATACAAACAAAATCAGTAAGCATTGTTTCAAGAATGATTGTCGTTTTGGATTTGAAAAATTTGTCGATTACGAGAGTCTATGCCAGAATTCTGCGGAGTTTTTGCCTCATAATATATTGACTATACGTTGTCGCATGTGGAAAAATAATTTTTTACTCATGGACGCTCACACACACACACAGCAGTGCCTTTTACTAACTAAAATAGCATCTCATCAAAGTTCGTTTATTTGGATAATCAAGAACTTCAGTTCATTTTCGATAAATCAAATAGAAAAATACGTTGTTAAATCTCTAACAGAAGACACTCCTCTATTCATGATAAATCTTTGCATAGTAGATCACGAAAATGACAAAATCGGATTTGATATTGTTAATTTTTCATACAGAAATCCTTACTTAGTCACGTTCAAGATATCTATTCTGGATTGCGTGGGAACCGCGGTATACTCAACTGAAATTGATCATGTTTTCTCAAGATATCGGGAAATAGTGGGTCCTTTTATTTTCATAGAAATACCTAAGCTAATGGAGCAGAACCTTCTTCCTAATGACGAGTTGACATTGCAATGCGAATGCTCCTCTTCCGGTGGAGTTGAATTCAGCGGAATCGAAAAAACAATCAATGGACCTCCTTCAATTCATACCACGAATTTAATGATGAAAAGTTCTGAAGAATATTTATTCCATATTGATAACAATCAAAAGGATTGCATTAAATGTACAACCTCGAAAGCTGGTCTTGAGTTACCAGCCAATCCAACTGTTAAAGAAGAAAAACTTTCAACAATTCAGCAAATCAATGCCCCCAGTTCATCTTTGGTCAACGGGGAATTTTCAGATTCCCTGAGAAACGGCCTCTTGTCCTTGTATCAAGAAGAAACTCTCTGGGATTTCACTCTCAGAGTAGGCAAGGAGACTTTAAGAGCCCACAAAGCGGTGCTGTGTGCAAGATCTCCTGTTTTCAAAGCGATGCTGACCACCGAAATGAAAGAAACCTTGAACGATTTCATGGAAATTCACGATTTGGAAGTGGATACAGTGCGCCGTATGTTAAATTTCATGTACACAGACGCCGCCAATGATCTCGATTGGGAAACAGCTTCTAAGTTGTACAATGCTGCTGACAAGTACGACATTGTAGCCCTCAAACATTTGTGTTCTGTTGCCTTGAAGGTCGGTTTGTGTGTGGCTAATGTTGGCGAGATTCTGCGTCTCTCGGACATGCATGCGGATGACGACCTAAGAAAATCTGCTCACGATTTCATCTCTGACAATGACACAGAGATTTTAAGCTCTCCCGAGTGGAATAGTTTTATGCAAAAAGATGTCCAGCTGGCAGCTGAGACAATGCGTTTGATGTACATGAAAAAATTGGGAAATTCGAGGTAAAGTAATTTTTGGTAAGTAACAAGTCATTTATATTGCAATTCATGAAGTTAATATACTTACATTTAATTGATCTGTATATATGTGTTCGAGAAAAGGGAATCACTCACTCATGAATAGATCTCCCGTTTTGTTTACGTGCTCGTGCTTATTCTATAACGCCTTCAGCTGCTTGACCAATCCCCTGATTCAGCCATCGGGCTAAATTCTTGAGGGTCACATGATAAATACAATCATATGTTCTCGATTGAATTCAAAATTTACTTTAGATATTTCTATTTCTAAATCTATACTTGCAAAATTTAGATAAAACAAATTTGATAAAGGTGCTCAAACATTAATATTATTAAAAAAAAAAAGATTTTCACGATTACCGAAAAAAAAACATTTCACATATATTATACGTGTACTTACAATCAAATGCATTTTTTTTTTTTTACCTATGTACATTATTATCATTGACAAAAATGTACTTGTTAAAAGAGTGTCTCTGCAAAAAGCAAAAGATGGCAGCAATGAAATGCATGAACTGATTGACTGGAAACGAGTGATTGCATTTATCATGTGACTATAACGTTACTTGAATTTGTAAGCTGATTGGTTGGGAACACGTGCTTATAGTTATCACGTGACTGTGACGCCACAGGAATTTAAAACATTGCTCGCATTTTTACGATTAGCTTACGTTCCTCTCGGTTGTTTTGGCTGCCCGAATCTTTTTAATATCGATCTAAATTTAACTATGGAAACATCTTTTAATTACTAACCTTTAGTGGCGCGCACAAGGGGGGGGATGCTCGGGTCATGACCCCCCCAAGCCCTTGATTTTTTTTCTGGATTGATTATAATCCTATGTACACATTGTTCGTAAAATTTAATTAAGTATTTATTAATAATTAATTGTATTAGTTTTAATGCTAATTATTCATTAAGTAATTCATTTTTGACTGTTTTCCCCCTCGAAAATAGACAAAATCCAAGGAATATTTTGGGTGGCGTATTGGAGCATGATACGAGAATAGAGGACTTTCGACCCTGCACCTCCCCCCCCCTTGAAAAATTCCTGTGTGCGATACTGCTAACCTTTATCAGTCAAACTAGGGGTTGGGGTACCTCCTGTCCACTAACAGTGGACTAACCCCCATTGTATAAATTATTTAAGTGTTCATACTCATGGCTCAAATCGTAAAACTGTAATTTACACGTATTATACGGCTCTATTTATTTGTTATTTTCGGTGCCGATTTAAGTTATTTTTGGGCTCTTGGGCGCAGATCTACAATCCCTCTTGACCCTAGAGCATAGGTTCCCAAACTTTTTAGCCTCATAGACCCCTTAACAGGTTTTTCAGTTTGGGGTAGACCCCCTAATTACTTAATATTAAATTTGTTCAAATTTATCAACTTAAATGTGTTTTTGACAGCAAGTATAGAGCTATTTACTTTAAAAGATTAAAATTTTTAACTCTAGTGAAGTATAGAAGAGTTTAAAACTTAAGGAAACACATGTTAGTTAATTTAATTAGTTAGTGAATTAAATTAAAATTTAAATAATGCATAAAATAACTGTTACATAAAATAACAAGCAACAAACAAAAGCTTTTAGAGAGAGGGAGGAATCTAGGGATGCAATAATAAATTTCAACATTTGGCATCAATCTCTTATCAGGTTTTAACACTAAATATACCTTCTCGGTTAATAGTGTCCAATATTTTCTTTTTTGTTTTGGAGATTGCCAAGCACACTAAAACTCCTTCTTAATCGTAAAAACAATTAAAAACTTTCTCAATATATTCCATAATGTGGAATAAACAACAGGTATATCTTTTTAAAGCTAAAATTGTTGGCATCGTTTCTAAACTTTATGTTTAGATCTTCAGTATTACATATTCCTAGAGCTTAATTCTTATTATCTGACTTTATTTTTTCAAAGTGAGCATATGAATTAATTGTCTACTGTGGTGCTATAATAGTCAAAATATTCTCAAATCTAGTTTCAAAATCTAAAAAAAGGACATTTAAATGTTGGCGACGTCCAAAATTATGCTCCTTTAGCTAATTCTGGCAAGAAAGGCTGTGTGAAATGTGGTCTTTGTTTTGATAAAACTTATGCTGTCGCCTTGTAACTGCAAATAAACCACATTAAATTTAGTAAATAAATCTGTTAAGTAGGTGAGTCTAGTTTCCACTTGTTTAAATTTCCTTTTAATATTGGTCACAATATTGTTTGATGAGGGCCACTATCGTAGACCCCCATTTATACCTCATAGACCCCCAAATTATTTTTTTGCTGTTGTGGACCCCTTGTAGTTCATCGTAGACCCCTGGGGGTCTATATAGACCACTTTGGGAATCACTGCCCTAGAGGAACGAAATTTATAATCAGAAAATCTGGTTTCCAGCTTATCCGGGCCCTTCTTGGCTTCTTGACCAATGGATAAACCGGCCCTGATTATTTTTTTTCTCAAAGTTCGTTCTTGGCGTTTGCTTCTTTTCAGTTAAATTCATTTTAAATAATGGTCTCATAAAAAATGTAACATTTCTTATAATGTTTACTCAATCAGCTCTAAAATTTTCAAATTTTAATAAAAAATTAAAATTTTAGTACATTTTCTAGATAAATGCATCTAATTTGTTTTAGTAATACTTTTACTAATATATGTTTACTAGCTGTTACCCGCCCGCTTCGCTGGGTATTTCATGATGTTTTATAAATTTTTACTGCTTATATATATGTATAAATTATTGATATCTAAGTTCTAGCATTAAGAATTCGATTGAATTGAAAAATATACTTATACCTGTAACTGTCACCTGTTGATAAAAAAAAAAGGGCAAAACTCATCTAATTTGTATTTTCTAAAAATCTCTAAAATTGAAGCATAGAATGATGTTTGCTCTTTCGTAACTCAAAAACCAAGTGGATTCCCGCAAAACCAATTTTCGGTGGATCTCTACTCCGTAAATTGAACATGCAAGCCAAATTTCAAGTCTAAATCTAACAGAAAAAAGCAAAAGTTTTACTATAAATATCCCCGTAATCCCGTTGAGAGCCGTTTTCCAAAATTACTGCTCTTAGCGGATTTCAATTCAACAAAAGAAAAATGCAAACCAAATTTCATTATTATAGTCCTTGTAGCTCGAAAAAAGTAATTTTTTTTGTCAATATGTCCCAGTAACCCCCTGCAACCCCCCAGAACTTGATTTGCTTAAAATTTATTCTTAGTGGTTCCCTATTCAACAAAAGAAACATGCTTAACAAATTTCAAGTATATGGGTCTAACAATTAAAAACAGGAATTTTTTTCTGTAACTCCTCTTGACCCCTCGCAAACATCTTTGGGGTCAATTTTCATTTTACTCTTTGTTAGAGGAACTCTATTTCATGAAAGGAACATGCCTACCAATTTTCAAGCAGGATGATCAAGTAGTTTAAAAATGGAAATATTTATCGATTACGTCTCTTAATCTCCCGAAATTAAACTTAGTAGTTGATATTCGCGAAACCCATTTTGTAGCGGTTCTCTACTTTACGAAAGGAATCTGCTATCAAATTTCAAGACTGTACGTCTAACAGTTTAAAAATGGGGATAATTGTCTATAACGCCACTTGAGCCCCCGCAACGCCACTTCTGTGTCTGTTTTCACAAAACCCATTTTGTAGGGGAATTGCACTCTATGAAAGGAATCTGCTTAGCAAAATTTGAAGACTGTGCTTCCAATTAATTAAAAATGCAAAAAAATTATCAATAACGCCCCTTGAACCCCCGCAACACCACCTAGGGGTCGATTTTCACAAAACACATTTTGCAGTGTATTTCTATCCTATGAGAGGAATCTGCTAACCAAATTTCAAGACTATGAGTCTAACAGTTTAAAAAAAGAAATATTTATTTATATCTGCCCTTAACCCCCCACAACACCCCCTTGGGGGTCAATTTTCTCCAAACCCGTTTTGTAGCGGATATTTACTCCATGAAAGAAACATTCCTACCAATTTTCAAGCAGGTAGGTCAAATAGTTTAAAAACGAAAATATTTATCTCTTACGCCACTTATTCCCCTGCAACGCCACTTAGAGGTCTGTTTTCACAAAACCTTCTTATAGCTGATCTCTACTCTATGAAAGAAATCTCTTTATCAAATATAAAGACTGTGCGTCTAATAGTTTAAAAATGGAAATAATTATCTATAACGCCCCTTAAGTCCCCTCAACGCCACTTGGGGGCAATTTTCACGAAACCCATTTTTAGCGTATCTCTACCCTATGAGAGGAATCTGCTTACTAAGTTTCAAGACTGTACGTCTAATAGTTAAAAAATCGGAATTTATAACGCCCCTTAAACCCCCACCCCGCAACACCCCTTGGGGATAAATTTTTTAAAAACCCATTTTGTAGCGGATATTTACTCCATGAAAGAAACTTACCTACCAATTTTCAAGCAGGTAGGTGAAGTAGTTTAAAAATGGATATATTTATCTATTACGCCTCTTAATCCCCCGCAACGCCACTTAGAAGTCTGTTTTCACAAAACCCGTTTTGTAACTGATCATTATTCTACGAAAGGAATCTATTTATCAAATTTAAAGACAGTGCGTCAAATAGTTTAAAAATTGAAATAATTATCTATAACGCCCCCTAAGCCCCTGCAACGCCACTTGGGGGTCGATTTTCAGCAAACTCATTTTGTAGGGGATCTCTACTCTCTGAAAGGAATCCGCTTACCCAATTTCAAGATTGTACATCAAGTAGTTTAAACATGCAAACAATTATTATTAAAGCCCTTAACCCCCCGTAACGCCCCTTGCGTTTCGAATTTCGGAAAATCCTTTCTTAGCTGATGTCTACTCTATCAAAGGAACATGTCTACCAAATTTCAAGTCTGTAGGTTGAATAGTTTCAGAGATTTCGTGATTAGTCAGTCAGTCAGTGAGTCGCTTTTGTCCTTTATATATATAGATTACTTTTTTCTCTAACTGCTTTGAATCTTTTCAAAAATATTGCTAAAATTTCACTTATAATTGTGATTTTTGTAAAATTCGAGTAATTTATTTTAAATTTTGATAGTTAAATAGTAATATTTATTGGTATTGAGTCCTAAAAGAGGAATAATGCTTTAGTATGCTATTTTGTGTTAAAAAGTACTCCGAACATGTTCGGATACCTTAAATACTTTATTTTTGAGCTTTTTTCAAATGGGGCAGCGGATTGGTTATTACCATTGCTGACCTAGTACATTCCCCGGGAGCTGGTATCACTTTCTTGTGTGGCACAATAATAGTTGATACCAACTGCCAAAATGTATTTTTGATCTCCAATTTCCACCTCAGACAGAGGCACCTGAGCTCTGACGATGCGAACCTGTTCCAGGAATTTAATTTTCCTGAAAGCACCCAAGCCAAATAGGCCCTCTTAGGATCTTTTACACGCCGCAAAATCATATGACATGGACGTTGTCGATTTTTTGCATCATGAAAATCCACCGAGCCAGCGCCTAACCAACTACGCCACCCAATCGATTAAAAAAAAATTACCTCGAAGGTTAGGAAGGATAATTGTAACGGTTGGCTATTTTTACATTTTGTTGAAACAAGTTCTTTTTGTTCAGTGTCTTTTTTTTTAATTATTTGAGTAAGGTCTACTTGTATATGTCTATATAATCAAAAACTTCAGTAGTTATGTCTGGGAAAATTGTAAACTCAAGTAGTATAATTTGTCCTCAACTCTATATCACAGTTTATTATTTAAAAAGTACTTAAAAACTTCTATTTAACTTTAAAGAACATTCTGTTTATCTAGAAATGGGAAATTTAACGTAAACAAGTACTAAATTCCCTAATCAACCTATTGTTGTATTGTCTCGACTTACAGCTGATTATGTTAGATATTTCTTTATTAAAATATTGCAAGAAACAACACAATCTTTATCGAAAAATAATTTTATCTGTTCAAAACTGATAAAAAAAACAAAAACCAAAATTATTGTAGGCTTTGTTATCCTTTTCGAAACTGCTGCTTTAAGAAGATATATAATATCGAAAAAAATGAATTATTTACAACAATGGAAAGGACAATACGATTTGGTATACGTATTCAAAGTCTAATTCTGGAGGATTTCTTTATTTCTCACTATGTTCTTAGCTATAAATTTCGTCATCGACTCTTAAAATACTTTTAAATGTGTTGTTGTTGCTTATGCCACCTGTTTCACGTAGTCAGAACGAGGCCCACGAAATTCATAATGGCAACGGGCTAGAAATACGTCTGTCATTAGCCTAAGCTTTGAGCCCATGAAGGTGACAGCACGATTTTGCTCGATAGATGGCGAGAACATTCGGACCCATAGATTTAACGAGCACGTGCTCCGTTTGTACTCGGCGAGTATTTGGTGACATCGGCCATCGAACCCAGGTCTTCCAGTCTGGCGTCTGATGCTCTAACCCAGTGATTCCCAAAGTGGTCTATATAGACCCCCAGGGGTCTACGACAACCTCCAAGGGGTCCACGCCAGCCAAAAATTTATTTGGGCGTCCATGAGGTGTAAGTGGGGGTCTATGATAGTGGCTCTCATTAAACTAAACCATGATTAATTTTTTTTTAAAATTATAATCATGTAGAAACCAAATTTTACCTATTCAACAGATTTATTTACTAAATATAATGAAATTAATTTGCATTTACAAGGTGACAGCATAAATTTTATTAAAGCAAGAAACATTTCAGCTTCTCTTTCCTGAGTTAAGTTAAAGAAGAAGAAAAACTGAAGATTCCGAATTTTCTAAATTTGTCACAGACATTCTGTCAGAACATGTAAACCTACATTCAACATTTAAATGCCTTTTATTCAGATTTTGAAGTTAGGTTTGAGAATGATTTGACTATGGCAATGAATTAGTATACCCATATTGAAAAAAAATGTCACATTACAATATGAACTGGTCGTAATAAACACTAAAGAAGATCTTAAAGTTTAGAAACGGATGCCAGCAACTTTGGCTTTAAAAAATCAAACCTGTTATTTGTCTAGACTTTTGGAATATCGTGAGGAAGTTTTTCATTGCTTTTCCTAGCGTGAAGGAGCTTCAGTGTGGTTGCCAATCTCCAAAAAAAAAAAAATTGGACACTAACAGAGGAAATTTAAGGTTAAACCAGACAAGATTAATACTAAATGTTGAAAATTTGATATTGTAGTGCTAAAGATTCCTTCCTCCCTTTAAAATCATTTGTTTGTTGTTTAGTTAATTAATAAATACAACTGCAAAATAAACTAACTTTAAATTTAATTAATTAACATGTGCTTTTTAAACTTTAAACACTACACTTCATTACAGTTAGAAATTTGATTTTTTTAAAGTAGGAGTAGTAGTACCAGCTGTCAAAAAGACATTTAAGTTCATAAATTTGCAAAAATGCAATATTATTTAAGCAGGGGTCTACCCCAAACCGAAAAACATGGCAAGGGGGTCTATGAGACAAAAAAGTTTGGGAAACTCTGCTCTAACCACTAGGCTACCCACGGCCCCTACTTTTAAAATGTTGAAACAGTAACTATGTATTGGAATTTCCAGCTGTTCGGAAAAATCTGAAGTAATGATTTCAGGAAGTTCAAACCAGCCGTGTAGAGGGGGCAGATGCACATTAAATATGTTGAGACTCAAACATATGGTGTGGAAATTAGGAGAGAGGCCAGATCAGAGGTATCGTGTTCATCACTTGACCATGGCTCAAAATTAGGAAGGTCCGTTGCCCCAAACCCTCACGCAGCGAAATAGAGCGACGTTAATATAACTCTCACTCGCTTCACTAAGTTTATATGCATTTTAAACTCTCAAAGACAGAAACATCTAAAGTCAAAAATTAATGCTTGCGTATTTATAACA